>JAMKPZ010000997.1:0-37751 GCA_024699675.1 Amphibolis antarctica | reverse complement strand
TCACCTTTAGAGGCTGAATCTTCTACAACAACTACTTTCCCTTTACCTTTCAACTTGGGACAATTGGCCTTCCAGTGGCCCTTTTCTTTGCAATAGTTGCAAGTATCTTTAGAATACTTGCCCTTGGATTTGCTTCTGCCTTTGCCCTTGTTATTGAATTATTTCTGGCTTCTTCCTCTAATTTCCTGTTGATGTACTGACAAACCTGAGCCACTGGCTTCACCTGTACCATGCTGTACCATATGCCTTAGCTCTCTCAAATGGAGGCTAGATCTCACCTCCTCCATGGTAATAGAATCCCTACCAACAACACAAGACTGCACAAAATTCTCAAATGACAAAGGCAAAGAACATAAGAGAATGAGCGCAGCATCCCCATCTTCAATGGTAACACCTATGTTTCTCAACTCCGTGAGAAGTGCATTTAGCTTATCTAAATGCTATTTCAATGGTGTACCCTCCTTCATCTTCATAGAAAACAGTCTTTGTTTCAACAGTAGTTTGTTTGTCAGTGACTTGGTCATATAGAGTGACTCCAATTTCTGCCACAGTCCCAAAGATGTACTTTCATCAGCAACTTCGATTATCACTTCATCTGATAGGCAAAGCAAATTGGTAGAATGTGCTTTCTCCTCCTGTTGAGCATTTTCTATGGAATTCTTATCAAGATCTGACTCCTTATTCAATGGAGCCCAAATGCCTTGCTATTTCAGTAATGCTCTCATCTTGATTTGCCATAGATTAAAGCCATTTTTCCCACTGAATTTATCAATCTTCATTCCAGGAGTAGACATGATTTCAAGTGGGATATTCCACAAGCACACACGAATACAAATGAAGCAAGTATTCAACAAAAAACTTCCACCAAAAATTCAAATGAATTCAAGCCACAAGTGAGCCCAAAAAATCCAATCCGGCGCCCAAAAAGGAAAGTTGCCGATTTTCAACAAAAAAACGCCAAGAACGATATCTCTTTCTACGTTCTATGAAAAATCCCCAAATTTCTTCCACAAATACAGCATAATATGAGGAAGGATCAGAGGGGTTTACAGACATATTCCAGCAAGTGGAATACCAAGCGCACGAGTTGGCATCCTCGGATGTCGCACTGGTGCCGCGGCGGCGGCAGATTTGCGTCTCCCTGTGCCAACTCCTCCCATGGGAGAATACACGGCCAAAAATCCTTGAAAAAGCTCTTATACCACTTGTTACTTCCATAGGTATCCAAGCATAGTGGATTGGAATGAGATTAGCATGTGTACAAGGGAGAAAACACGAAGGAAATTCGAAATCACGGCTGGCGGTGGCTTGGATGCGCGGCTAGGGTTCCAAGCGCGCCCAAACGCCCAAATCACAAATGCAAACGAGATTTACGTGGTTCCCCAACTTGGGTACATCCACGGGTGTCTCTCCTTAGGTTCTTCACAATCTTCAAAGGGTGGATTACAAGAGAAAGGGAAAGGGAAGAGTGGGATGGCTGACGCACCAAGGGTTGGCTCAACCTCCTCACACAAAGCTTCTCTTGTTACAAAAGTGATCTCTCACAAAAACCCTAATTGCCTTTTGGGCATTTGGATGGCCTTATATAGTGGCTAATCATCCATGACAAAAATTCCCTTACAAATATAATAAGATTCAAGACATTCAACAGACCTAGTTGGGTAGCATCTATCCTTCATGGGTATAATTGGGGGTTGACCTGCCATCTCTAGCACAGATTCAGATGGATCATAGACTCTAGATAATCTCCCTTAGTCTACCCTAGTCCACACATGCATACACTATTCTATTCTACCCTCCCTTTTAAAACAGTCAAATCAATCCACAAAGTGCAGATAAATGCTACAACAAAAATGAACAACCAATTACCAATCAAGATTGCAACGCCCAAAGCTAGATCCTTTCACTCTACAAGATATATGAAATGAGTCATTAAACACATAATACATAATAAATCAACAAACCAGGTCAAGTAAATGCAGCACAAAGACAAATGAAACAAACGTGACACCAAGTCCACAAAAAGTAAGGAAAAATAGAAGAACAAAACTAGCATAATTACATTTCCTACTCAACACTACTTTACACTATACACTAGTACTACAGAAACCTTACTGCTCAGGGTAAAATGGGTCAAACAAATCAACCTTCTTGCCAATCTGCAGTCGGTTGATAAAATGTTTAAGGCACTGCCCATTTACCAAAAACTTCTTACGATCCTTGAGGTTTTCAACCTCCACTGCCCCACTCGGGAATACAGTCTTTACCACAAAAGGGCCTCCCCACCTTGATCTCAACTTTCCAAGGTGTAAATGCAGTCTAGAGTTATAAAGTAAGACCTCTTACCCAGGAATGAATGTCTTCCTCAAAATTTTCCTATCATGAAAGATCTTGGCCTTGTGCTTGGCTATGTTGGCATTTTCATATGCCTCATTCCTTAATTCTTCAAGTTCAACCAACTACAGCTTCCTTTTCTTGCCAACAGCATCTTCATTCAAGTTTAATTCCTTAATCGCTCGCATGGCCTTGTGCTCAATCTCCAATGTTAAGTGGCAAGCCTTCCCATAAACTAACCTATAAGGAGATGCACCAAGAATTGTTTTGAAAGTAGTCCGATATGCCCACAGTGCATCATTTAGCTTTTCTGACCAATCTTTTCTATTTGGCTTAACCACCTTTTCCAATATCTACTTAATCTGTTTATTTGAATTTTCTACTTGCCCACATGTTTGGGGGTGGTAAGGAGTTGCCAACCTATGAGTGACACCATACTTTTTCATTAAAGCTTCAAAGCTCCTGTTGCAAAAGTGGGTGCCCCTATCACTAACAATTGCTCTTGGCACTCCAAATCTTGAGAAAATGTTATTTTTAAGGAACCAAACTACCACTTTGTTATCATTTGACCTTGTGGGAACTACCTCAATCCACTTCGAGACATAATCTACAGCTAGCAGAATATACACAAATCCATGTGAGTTTGGGAACAGACCCATGAAGTCAATTCCCTAAACATCGAAAACTTCAACTTCTAAAAAGGGTTTGAGGGGCATCATGTTCCTACGAGAAATTCAACCATCTTCTGGCATCGAGGACAACTCTTACAAAATTCAAATGCATCCTTAAACAAACTCGACCAGAAGAACCCACAATGCAGTACCTTGGTTGCTATTTTATTGGAGCTGAAGTGTCCCCCACATGCTGAGTCATGGCAGAAGGTCAGAACACTGTGCATTTCCACCTCTGGGATACACCTACAAACTATCTAATTTGGGCAATATTTGAACAAGTAGGGATCCTCCCAGTAAAAATATTTGCTCCCAGCTTTCAACTTTTTCTTGTCTTGGCTAGACATTTGGTTCGGGACTAGTCCTATCACCAAATAGTTAACCAAGTCCGCATACCATGTGTTGACCCCCATGCATAAACAAGCCGATCGGGTGGTCAGCCTGCCCATCGCCGGCATGTTGGTATCCAACCTCGGCAGCCAGCTCCTTGTTGGCCCATGCTTAAATGAGCCGATTGGCAACCCACCGCCGGCATGCCAGTATCCAACCCCGGTACTCGGCTCCCTAGATCACCCCAGCTAAGTGGACATGCTCCACCCTTATGGGGTGGCCAGGTAAAGCCAGCCGGCCAACTACCAGTACACCGATAAAATGCCCCAGTGGCCGACCTTTAACTCTCCCACCAACGTGCAGGTACATTTGTCGACATGCCTAGTCTAACCTCTGGGGTAAACACATGGCAATCGGACTCCTAGCCGATGTAAAGCTCTGGCTATCCACTACAGCCTATTCCCCCGAATCACCAGCTAAAAAATTCCTAGCGGACCCCGATCCCAACCAACCAGCATCTGGCTAACAGATTGTAGCTGCCGACTAGCTACCTAAAAGGGCAAGTTGAATCGATTAGAAAGATATGATGAGATTTAATCACTTAAATTTCACAATCAATCAATCACGTCGATCGCGTGATTGAACCGAGACATACGCTGGGTTTCCATCCACGGGTCCCCCAAAGAAGGAAGGTAATCCCTTATAAAAAAGGGGACCTTCCACCCCATTAGAGCAGGCTTTGACCCCTTGGAAAAGACACTGGTTCGGACGTTGGAGACGCTTTGCACAGCTTTTCGGAAGACTAGTTGAAGGTTCTGAAGGAGAAGAGCTGCTCGGAGCCTCGACGCCCTCTCGCCACACCAGAGTGGGGACTTCTGATCACCGCCGACGACTCCTTGTAGGTAAGCCCCTCCTTCCTCATCGTTTTATGTACAATTTAGCGACATTTTTCTCGAGCCCCAACCATGCTGGACCTTCCCCATGCAAGGGAAAGGTCAGAGGACATGCCTGGGTGTCATTCTTTCGGAAACACTTTTGAAGGTACCGGCCACCTCCCTCCCAGCTAGGTGAATCTACCTGGTACGAGTGAGTTCAGTTCAATCGCGACCCTTCTGTCGAGCCCTTTTACGTGGAAACTCGCAGTTTCCCCACGTGTTTTACGCGTTTTATCCATTTCCTACATATCTCACCGGGAGGAGTAAAACTACCCTCCCAATGCCCTGGAAAGACTTCTGAGATGACACCGCTGGCATGCATCCTTGCCGGTGTTGGTCGTTTGGGCATACGAGCATGTACGACCCAACAGTTCTCGATCTCTGGCAGAAGTAAGACTACTCTCCCGATGCCTCGGAAAGGCTTACAGGATGACGCCGCCGGTCCTTGCTGACGTTGGTCGTTCGGGCGTATGAGCATGTACGACTCGACGGTTCTTGATCTTCAGGAGGAGTAAGACTACTCTCACAATGCCTCGGAAAGGCTTTTGGGATGAAGCCGTATCCAATTCTCTCATGAGTACCCTGAGCCCCGTATCCAGTTCTCTTATGTTTCATATATCATTACACAATTCCATGTCATCCTTGTGGTTTTATTGTTTCGATGGTGGAAGGACACTTCCCCATCTAGTTTTCCTTGTTTTCTACCCAAAAATAAGGTGGTGACTCCATTCAATGAGCCATCCACCTCACGTGGTGATGCACTCACACAATCACCTTTCAACTCTCTGTACCTCAGTCCATCCGCCAGCTCCGCCGGTGGAAACACATGGGCTTCCGGGTGATAGCCAGATGAAAGAGAGGGTACACCATGGCACTGTACCAATAGACATGAGCTGCTCATCCGGGAATGTATCGCTAATGGTTGTGTCAGAGTGTGGTACCTCACTTAATCTAGAGAGGTGATCAGCCACCACATTTTCACAACTCTTTTTGTCTCTTATCTCCAAATCAAATTCCTAGAGTAGCAAAATCCACCTTATGAGCTTTGGTTTTGCATCCTTCTTGGACAATAAGTGCTTGAGGGTAGAATGATCGGTACATATGATCGTGTGTGTCCGTACAAGATAAGCACGAAACTTCTCCAAAGCAAAAACCACGGCTAAAAATTCATTTTTGGTGGTAGTGTAATTAAGTTGCATGTCATTCAAGGTCTTGCTTGCATAGTAAATAACTCTTGGTAGCTTATCAACCTTTTGCCCCAAGACTATGCCTATAGCGTAATCAGAAGCTTCACACATGAGCTCAAAAGGCAGTCCCCAATGGGGACCATGAACTACAGGGGCTGACGACAACACATTCTTCAGATGCTCAAAGGCCCTACTACATTCTTCATCAAATTGAAACACTTGCTCCTTGGCCAAGAGGTTAGTCAATGGTCTCACGATCTTGCTGAAATCTTTTATAAACCTCCTATAAAAGTCTGCATGTCCAAGAAATGCTCTTATCTCTTTAATAGACTTACATGGAGGAAGATTGGCAATAAGCTCCACTTTCACACGATCGACCTCTAAACCTTTACTTGAAACAATGTGGCCCAGGACAATTCCTTGCTCCAACATGAAGTGACACTTTTCCCAATTCAGCACCAAATTTTTCTCAATACACCTCTTAAGTACTAATTCGAGGTGGTGCAAGCACTCCTCGAAGGTCACTCCATGGATAGAGAAGTCATCCATAAAAATCTCTAAAAATTTGTCTACCATATTAGAAAAAATTCCCATCATGCACCTTTGAAACATTACAGGGGCATTGCACAAACCAAAGGGCATGCACCTATAAGCAAAGGTACTGAATGGACAAATAAACGTAGTCTTATCATGGTCCTTAGGTGCTACTACAATCTGATTATATCCCAAGTATCCATCTAACAAACAATAATATTTCTGCCCCACGAGTCTCTCTAACATTTGATCCATGAATGGCAACAGAAAGTGATCCTTCTTGGTGGCAGCGTTTAACTTCCTATAATCAATGCACACGCGCCATCCAGTCTACACTCACATGGGGATTAACTCATTATCTTCATTTTCAACAACTATGACCCCCGATTTCTTTGGGACCACTTGCACAGGACTAACCCAAGAACTATCAGAGATTGGGTAAGTAATACCGTTGTCCAACCATTTCAAAATCTATTTCTTAACCGCTTCTTTCATAATTGGGTTTAATCTCCACTGTGCATCCCTTCTCGGCTGGGCTTCGCCCTCTAAAAATATTCTAAGTTGACACACTACCAGACTAATTCCCTTTAAGTCCGCTATCGTCCAACCAATCGCAAGTTTACGCTCTTGAAGGGTGGCAACCACCTTCTCTTCTTGCTCCTGCAAGAGGGTAGATGATAGAATCACCGGCAGAGTGTCATCCTTACCTAAAAAGACATACTTCAGTCTTGAGGGGAGATTCTTTAACTCTAATATGGGAGGTTGCTCAACAGACGGCACCGTCTTCCTAGGGACAACCTCGATCAGTTCAAAGGAAGTGACTCCACAAGTCTCTTCTGTGTCCCTAAGGTTCCATCCTCTCTTCTTGCACACTCCCATCTAAGAGCACATCGTCCACATCTTCTTCACTATCATCCCACTCATCATTGCTAAATACTTCTAGAAAATCCACATTAAAACTCTCTTGAACTCCCTCGCTCACTTCCTTGTCTAGTTTAAAAATGTTCATAGCAAGGGTTGTCTCACCATACATTGTGGTCATGGCTCCATTCCTACAATTTATCATAGCATTAGAGGTGGCTAGGAATGGCCTTCCTAATATCAATGGGACTTGACTTCTAATTGAGGCAGAAGGGTGCATCTCTATAACTAGAAAGTCGACTGGGTAGATAAACTCTTGCACTTCACCAAAACATCCCCTACTTTTCCCAATGGAGTCTTGATAGACCTGTCAGCCAATTGAATAAGAATTCTCGTGTCTTGCATGGCTCCTAAACCTAATTGCTCATATGTTGAATAGGGCATGACATTAATTCCAGCCCCTAAGTCTACTAAAGCTCTTTCTATATTGGTTGATCCTATGACACACAAGATGAGAGGAGTTCCTGGATCGTCATACCTCTTAGGTAGTTGGCTAGAAAAGATGGCACTAGGAGTCTCAGCTAGAAAGGCTTTCTTAACTACTCGTCTAGCCCTCTTTTTGGTACATAGCTCCTTGAGATACTTGGCATAACTAGGAATATGAGCTATGGCCTCGAGCAATGGGATGTTAATTTCTACCTTCTCAAAAATTTTCCTAACAGCCTCCAAGTGGGTATTCTCTTTTCTATCTACCAACCTATGTGGGAATGGGGCAACTATGGCTTCCCTAGTTCTTCCCTCATCGGCCTCCTTTTCCACCACTACTAAGTCATCATTCAAATCATCAACATCCTCGTGTTGATCCCCTTCATCACACCTATCCTTACTCTCTATTACTTCTTCCCCCAAATCTTCTAAACTCACATCCTATGCCCTACTTGAGAAGGGTTATCTTGCACATCCCTATCCTGGCTCGACTCCTTAGGGCCTCCTATTTGCCTACCTGATCTTAGGGATATGCATACATCCCTTGGTTCTTCATCCTTCTGCAACCTCAGGTGGGGAAGATTCTAACACATCCTCAACACTCCAAGTTGCACACAACTCCTCTAACTTTTCAACCTCTTCTAACCATTCTTCCTCCAATTCAACTTCTTGAATTTGAGGCATTAGTTCTACTCTTTCAAGTAGAACTAATAATAAGAATAAAAATCATTGGGATCCATTTTTAACAAATAAAGGCAATGTAACTCAAAAACCACAATGATTTCAATTAACAATGAATGCACACTACTAAATAGCAAGATGTAACTAATAAAAGGAACTTCTACAATATGCTCAAGCCTATCGAATCACAATATAAAAACTTCCAATAACAATAAGTGACAAGGTAGCAGAAAATATTTTAATGAAGTTCTTAACAATCAAGCACAATAGAAATAACTTTCACTTGAAATGTTCAATACAATTCTAAGATATCCAACAAACTCAAAGTTTTCAAAACACTTCAAATAACTAAATAACATCGAATCCCTGGCAACGGTGCCATTAACTTGTACGGTGTTTCTAATACCACTAAATTAAACTGCAAGCACACGGTGCTATTGAAGTAACACGGCGAGTACGGATCGATCCCATAGAGATTCGGGTTATGAAGATTAATGAAAGCGCTAAGATATGAAATGTTGGAAATCTGAAGTTATCAAGTGAAAGAGATACTAAATCTCATGCAAGAAATAATTGTATCTCCCACAACAATTGGGAGTCAAAAGCTAAAAACTGCAATAGCTTGCTGCAAGCGCAATCCACTTGAAATGCTTATAACTCACTCCATATGCATCCACTTGACGTGAAATAAAATGGAGCTTTTCAAGTGCTCAACAAGCTATTAAAATACGGAAATTCCAATCCAAGATGTTCACCAAAAGCATGGGAAAATAGAGTACAAAACAAAACTCTGAAGTGCAGTTTTTCAATCACTACAACCCCTTTTCTTCCCTATAACTTTCACAAATCCAAGAAATACTTTCCAGCCAACAAACACACGTGAAAGCACCTCCCTTCTAGTAGAAATAAATTCTCAAAACACCTGGGACGCGCCTTTAAATGGGTTGGAAAAACTTGATAAAAACTTGGATTCAAAACAGTTCACAAGATAAACCATTCAAGCATTCATCCATTCATTCACACATAGAATAATTCTAACATCAGGGGCATATAATTTTGGTTTTTTATGACATCAAATACCATCTTAATTTTATAATGAAACAACAACTACACTAACCTAATACAAATGTAAAATTCTAAAATCACAGATCCAACCTCACAAGATTGATACAAAACAAGATAAGTAACTAGGATAGCCAAGGGTTAGAACCTTCACTCCAAAACCTTTGGTTGGTGGTAGCAAGGAGACTTCAACAGCATCAAGACCACCTTGTCCTTGGCTGGAAATGGCTTCCAATAGCACCAAGCACGGAGAAAGGGAGCTGCAGCCTACCTCTTTGAGTGCCTTCAACCACTTCACCTCACAGCCCCCTTCTTGACAGCTAGGGCAACCCGGATTTTTGCCCTCTCTCAACCACGAGCTCCATGCAACCAAGCAACCAAAGCTCCTCTCCAAGACGTGCTATCTCCACGAGCTTGAACCAAGGAAGCACGAATGAAGGTTGGAAGTCTAGGTCAGCGTCCCTCTAAGAAGCCCTAGCCAAGAGGAAGGAGCTACGACACCCTTGGCCTCCAAAAATGAAAAAGAAGGGAAGGAAGAGAGGGGAGGCTCGAGATTTGCTTCAAGCTGGAGGAACTGGGGATCCCTAATTCGTGAGCCTCCCTCTTCTATTTATAGGAGTCCACAATTTTTTATTCTTCCCAAGTTGCCCATGTGGTCCCAACATTATTCCTTCAAAAATAACACACAAGGGTTACAAGTACAACGAAATAAAGTATGATATGATCAAGAATGTTATCTTACATGTCATTCCAATGCTAAATGATAGTTGAAGTTTTAGTTGTGCATTATTTAATTAAGTTATATCATATTCATGCATTTCATGAAAATCCAAAGTTATATGCAATTCTAGTTAGAAAAGCATGATAATCATATATGCACTTCTAATTTGCATGAGATAAGTATGTGTGTAATGCACAAATTTTGACTTCACATCTCAACATCTTCACACACATTATTACTTGTGCTCATAGATAAGGGGAGGAAACGACATTTCCTCCCCACCTAGGAGGACTAATGTGTGAATAAGTGTGCAGGTAAATAAGCAAGCTGGGTCAATCAGCCGGCTGCCACTTTTGAGACATGGCTGCCCACGAATAGTTGGCACCTCAGCTGCGTCCAAAATCAGGATGCTAACTGTTCCCTGCGGGAACAAAGGAGTTGCCCCCATGCATCACCCAGTTCACACAACTGGATGCCACTACGAGGGCCCGTGCCAAATGGGAAGTCACATAGAGAAATAGTTGGCTGCCAAGTCTATCTGCTGGTAGCCACTCATGAGACACAACTGGACGCTGCTACACGCGATCGGGCTAAAACGCCGCATCGCACAGTGGTAAGACTGACCGACGAATGGGAACAGTGGGTCGTCTGGTATCATCAGCTAGCAATTGCTCTAGTGACCCAGCTAATGTCGGTAGCTGGCATCTCTACCGCATCGTGAATACCCTCTTCGTATCACGCCCTAGCACTTTACCACAGGAAATGCTCAAATACACGCAAAACATTCTTATGTGCAGAATCCACACAGGAAACACATTTTTTATGAAAAAAAAGATAAATTGCATTATGAGTATTTTTCTCTGATTACAGACAAGAAAAAAAAGTGCAGTGTACATAAGGTTAGTCCATGTCACTATCCCTCCAGTGCTCGACCTTCCGACGCTCGACCCTCCGGTGCTCCCGCTCGGCCTCTTGAGCCTCCATCCGCTCCAGCAGCCCAACCAGCCGGTCCTCGTGGGTCATCACCCATAGAAGAATGTCGTCCTGAGCACTCAGCCAGTCCATTGCCATCCATAGGCATTTTCCCATGGAGGTCAGAAGGGTCTCCGTGGACGACGCACTGGTAGCCGCGCTCGGCCCCAGGGCTCTACTTGGGAAAGGTGAGGCGACGATAAAGGCAATCGACTAACATCTGGTTGAAGGTCTGACGGATGTCCAGGTACAAGTCTTGGCAGACTAGCTAGCTTGCTCAGTAGCGAGCCTCTCGTAACGACCAAGATCGGTCACTGTGATGGGCCAGGTCAGGAGCGTCACCTTCTACCGACCACCGGTCAAAATGCGCAGGAAGCCTGCCAGCTCAACCATGGCCTCACCAAACAACAATTGGCTAGGAGGCCTCTGCCTCGGGTAGATGATGCTCCGCATCTGCCACCGGACCGCCGCCACCCAGTTCACCTGACAACTGATTACCACCGCGAAAGTCGCAAGGTAAGTCACCACACTCACCTCGTCCCAATGTCCCCCTTTTAGCAGGATGGTATTGTTCAAGACGAACAAGACGAGGTGGGCGACCAGTTTTAGGTCACATGTCTTGAAAACCCACTAGTCAGACTCGATATCTGCCACAACTACCGCATTGATGTTGCTGACGCTCCACGAGAGGCTCGGTAGAGGGGCAAAAATGTCCAACCCGGTAGACCGAAGTCCAAGCACCTGGAACAGGAGTGCATCAGAAAGTGTGGCCGGCCCTATCTAGAAGCCGAGAACAAGTTGTGACTCCACCTCAAATAGGTTGGAGTACATCTCAGCAACCAGGCCGGGGACGATCTCCACCCAGTGAAAGTCACGAATGAACTAGTGTAGCCCCTACGTGGTGAATAGCCACTCCACATCCGGTAGCCGATCGAAGTCAGCCGACTTGCCATACAAAACACTTCTTCCCCCTAGGTAATCATCCACAGGGAAAACAAGCTCTTGATCGATGACGGTAGGTGAGACGCCCTCGATCGCCGCCTCAATGTAACCGGCACCCAGGTAATGCCACGGGAGGGCCAAGCAGACAGACTCTACATCTGACCTCGTGTCGTCGGGCACCACTGGTGGCATGTCAGGGGCTTCTGAGAGGAGCTGATGCCTCTCAACCAACATCTTACGGCATGTCCTCCATTGTGAATCCTTGCAGGGAGCCTCCGCCGACCCCTCACCTTCCGCGCCTTCCTTCGACGAACAAGAACCAGATGCCCCAAGGTCCCCGCACCACTCTGACAACCACCATTGGGAGATAGCGTCGGCAGAGGTCAAGTCACACCCCCGTCCATAAGCAAGTAAGACACCTGCAACTGGATGGCCTTTACATGGTTGGGATAGGCTAAGTCTTCCACCAGTAAATCCCTAAGTGTCAGGGGTAGGGTCTCAAGCCACTGTCGCACTAGGTCAAGAGAGGTGGCAGCCGTCCGCTGGACAAGCCCGGTGACATGTTTTGTCCTAGGCATCGGGAAGAGAAAGAGGAGGCAGGAAGAAAGTGAAATGGGAAGGAAGGCAGAAAAGCAGACAAAACCAGGGAAATGGGGAAGAAGACGAAGGGACAAAGCACGAAGCTGGAAAGAAGGGAGGATGGATATCACCGCCACCTGGAAAACCGTAGGAAGGACCCCAAAAACCCTAGCTAGAGCTGCAAGTTGCGTAAAGAGGTGGGAAATGTGGGTGCCCTCGCGTCCCTTTTATAGTCAAAAATCGACAGGATGTGACATGAAAAGTGTCTGCACGTGACTACCGATTTGCCGGCCCCAACAAGGTGGCTGCCATTTAAGCAACTGTCCAAACCGAAAATCGACAGGACATGTGACATGAAAAGTTCCTACACGTGACTACTGGCTTGTCAGCACTAACAAGGTGGCTGCCGGTTAAGCAACTGTCTGAACCAAAAATCAAGGGGAGGTGATGTGACGACTGCCTGCACTGACAACCACACAGATTTCAGACTGCATACATGACAAGTTCCTGCATGAGGTTAATACCCATTGGTTAATGGTCGGGAGAACTTTCCAGCTCACCACCCGGCCTATCGGTACATTAAAGGCGTCTTCTAGTTAGAGAACCAGAAGTGTAAGTCCATCTCCTTTTATGGTGTCTCTCAGTTAGGTAACTGGGAGTGTAAGCCCAACTCCTCGTAAGGTATCTTCTGGTTAGGTGACCAGAAGTGTAAGTCCACACCACCATAGCAGCTCTCGGTTAAGATATCGAGAGTATAAGTCCAGTCATCACAGTTCAGAGTGCATCCTCTTTGAACTTCTCAAGACTTCTCTTGATGCACCTTCCAGGAAAGTCTATCTCACTCGTAATGAGCGATGGATGTTCATAAAGTGTGAACCCTCGCGTTATCTATCACCTACGCATGGAGGGTCAGGTCATTCAACCCTAGGACATCGGTTTCCTTCCACTAAGGTCATATAACCTCGCCTAGGGAGGGGCATTCTTTTGACCCCCATGCTTAACATCTATTGGGTGGCTGGGTAAATCAACCGGCCAGCCACCAGCACACCAGTATATCACCCGGCAGCCGATTCCCCAAACTCCTCCCTAGTGAAGTTACACTTTGCTGGTGTTGAAACCCCTATTCAACACCTACCTGGTGGCCGGGTAAATCATCCAGCCACCCACCGGCACACCAGTAAAATACCTCGGTGGCTGATCCCGAACTCTTCCACCAACATGCAGCTACACTCATCAACACACCCACAGACATCAGAGTAGAGAAAACAGCAAACCATACGGAACTTCGGCTAACACAAGGCATGCAATGGTGGAAGCGGTGGCCGGTTATTTGTACCGGCTTGTCGACGGCAGGCCGAGTGGTTACCCGGATCATTTGTGTAAAGATGGGTTTTCAGGGAACCGGTGGTCGGTTGTTTATACCGGCTTGCCGGTGGCAAGCCGGTTGGTTCCCCGAATCATTTGTGTAAAGATGGGTTTTCGGGGAACCGGTGGCCGGTTGTTTATACCAGCAAGCCGGTTGGTTCCTCGAACTATCTGTGTAAAGATGGATTTCTGGGGAACCAGTGGCCGGTTGTTTGTACCGGCTTGCCAGCGGCAAGCCAGTTGGTTCCCCAAACTGTCTATGTAAGGATGTTTGTTAAAGCATGGGGGTTTTAACAGGAACTGTTGGGTTGTACGTGTTCGTACACCCGAACGGTCACCACCGGCTTCCTTGCCGGCGACATCATCCCGGAAGTGTTTCTGGGGCATCGGGTGGGTAGACTTACGCCTCCCGGAGAAGAGACGAACACCGTTGGGTTATACGTGTTCGTACACCCAAACAGCCACCGCTGGCTTCCTTGCCGGCGGCGTCATACCGGAAATCTTTCCGGGGCATCGGGAGGGTAGACTTACGCCTCCCGGAAAAGAAACGGGCACCATCGGGTTATACGTGTTCTTAAACCCGAACGGCCACCGCCAGCATCCTTGCTAGTGACGTCATCCCGGAAATCTTTTCGGCGCATCGGGAGGATAGACTTACGCCTCCCGGAAAGAGTATGTGGAGATCGGATAAAAACACGTAAAACCGGCTGGGAAACTCTGAGTTTCCACGTAAAAAGACCCCAACAGAAGGGTCGCAACTGAACCGAGCTCGACCGGGCCGAGTGGATTCACCCAGTCGGGAGGACGGCCACCGATACCTTCGGACGTGTTTCCGAAGGAATGATACCCAGGTACGTCCTCCAACAATTCCCTTGCATGGGAAAGAGGTTATATGGTCGGGGCTCGAGAAAGCATCATAAGGACGTGCGGGAAAATGGCGAGGGTGGAAGATCTTACCTGCAGGGAGTCGTTGGCAGGGATCGGAAGTCCTCGCTCTGGTGCGGTGAAAAAGCGTCGGGGCCCCAAGCTGCTCTCCTTCTTCAGAACCTTTGGCCGGTGTCTTCCCCAAGCATCTGAACGTGGTTCTAGCCTTTCTCCCCTGAGCGTGTCTACCTTTTCCTTCCAAGAGCGTCCCCCCAATGGGTGGAAGGCCCCTTCTTTTATAAAGGGGGCACCTTCCTTCTTTGGGGTACCCGAAGATGGAAGGCAGTGTGATTCCGGGTTTAATTACGCGGTTCGCGTAATTGATTGATTTGCGAGATTTAAGTGGTTAAATCCCGTCGTATTTCTCTGATTGATTCGGCTTGCCTTCTTGGGTGGCCAACCGGTAGTCGCTACGTGACAGGCAGAGGCCGGCTGGTCCCCCAAACATTTTCACCAAATGTGGGTTTTTGGGGATCCGGGTGCCACTTCCTTGAAGCGGCTTGGCTTGCCAAATGTTGATTTTTGGGGATCCGGGTGCCGCTTCCTTGAAGCGGCTTGCTGGTGGCAAGCTGGGTAATTCCCCTTTTAAGCATGGGGTCAACAAAAACCCGGTTGGTGGCTCCCTGAAAATCATACTTAGACGTGTGGATCGGGTGACTAGCCGGCCCGCCGACAGCAATCCGGTAAGAAAACCCAACTACCGGCTCCCCCAAAACTCCCAGCATGGTACAAACATCTTCTCTGTATCATCGCCCCACAACTCACCCGTCAGTCTGCACAAGTTCTCGAGGAAATAGTCATACACAAAGTTTTGTTGAAAAGTGCATTGGATATTATTTATGATGGGGAGTACAAACAGACACATGAGACTATTCCTCGTCTGAAGACCCCTGGAACTCGAACCTCCGGGGCTCGTACCTTCGAGGGTCGGATCTCTGACGCTCCCGCGTTCGCTACTCCCAAGTCCACTCCCAACGTTCTATCCATTCGACCAGGTGGATCAACCGGTCCTCACGGCTCAATAACCGGATAAGGACTTCGTCTCGAGCATGGAGACGATCCAGTGCCGCGCGCAAGCCATCAGCGTAATCTGGGTCCGAAGAAGTTCCGCCGATAGACCGAGAAGCAGGAGCAGGAGGATGGCGCCTGGTTGACTGCCCGCCAGACGACGAGCTGGTTCGCTTTGAGGCAAGCCTCTCGTACCGGCCCAGGTTAACCGAGGTAATGGGCCGGGTCTGGAGAGAGACTCTTGGTCAGTCCCAGATGGAGATACGGAGGAAGTAGGCCAGTTCCACCATCGACTCCCTGAAGAGCAACTAGCTGGGAGGTCGCCAGCCTAGAATGATCACACCGCGCATCTGGCACCGAACTGCTGCCGCCTAGTTCACCTGGCAACCCATTACCATTGCGAAAGTTGTGAGGTAAGTCGCCACACTGATCTCGTCCCAATGTCCCTCCTTTGGGAGGATTGTATTGTTAAGAACGAAGGAGACGAGGTGGGCAACAGGGTTTAGGTCCCAGGCCTTGACGATCCGCTGATGAGAACCGGCTTCTGCGGTAACTGCCGCGTTGATGTCGCCGATGCTCCAAGGAAGGCTCAATGGGGAGGAGAAGATGTCTAGGCCGGTGAAGCGGAGGCCCAGCTCCTCGAACAGGAGCGCGTCAGAGAATTCCACCAGTCCTAACTGGAGGCCCAGAACAAGTTATGATTCCACCTCCGACAGGTTGGAGTACATCTTGGCCACCAAGGCAAGGACGGTCTCGACTCAGCGAAAGTCCCGGATGAAAGGAAGCAAGCCCTGCCTGGCAAACAGTTGCTCCACCTCCGGCAACTAGTCGAAGTTAGCCAACCTGCCATATAAAACTGTCTTTACGGCCAGGTAGCTATTAGCAGGGGACGCCAACTCCTGGTCGGTTTCGGGGGGAGCCATGCCATCAGCCGTCGCCTCCTCGGAACCGGTCGGAGTCCGATACTAAGGAAGCGCCAACCAAACCGACTCCGCATCTGACACAGCATCATTGGAGATCTCGAACGACCCTGACGTAGTCCTGAGGTGCTGTTGCTGGCACACCATCATCTTACGACGCATCTGGCACTGTGAACTCTGGGGAGGGGCCTCCGCCGACACCTCGCCTTCCGCTTTGCCTGCTGGTACCTGAGAACTGGAGGCACCGGGGTCTCATCGCCGTTCTTCCAACCACCATCGGGACATGGCCTCAGCCGAAGACACATCGCAGCCATGGTCAGCAAGTTCGAAGAAGACGGACAAACGGGCAAACTCAGCCCGATTAGGACACACGAGTTTTTCAGCTGGCAGGTTCTTCAACGTCGGCGGTAAAAGATCGAGCCATCGGTGCACAGCCTCAGGAACCGATCGTCAGACGTGGCCCATGACATTTTTCATACGAGGCATATTGATGGTGAAAGGAAGATGAGAAATGGAAGAAAATTGAGGAGAACAACCCACGTGAAGAATGAGATCAAGAAGAGGAGATGAAGAAATCTCAAACACCCTCACCCTCTATTTATAGAAAATTTGGCACCCAGTTTCTGGGTAACCCGAGGCGGCAACCAGTTCAAAAACTGGTTGCACAAAAATCAAGAAAGCTGAAACGATTCCTGACAACTTTAAAAAGGGTACGGTCATGGCATGGGAACCAATAAAATGGCACGAAAATCAAAAAAGGTAAACGAAAATCGAGAAAGCTGCAGAAAGCACGTGAAAACATTCACATCACCAACCAGTTTTTGGCTAACCCGAGGCAGCAACCAGTTCAAAAACCGGTTGCACAAAAATCAAGAAAGCTGAAATGATTCCTGACAACTTTGAAAAGGTATGGTCATGGCATGGAAACTGACAAAGTTGCACGAAAATCGAAAAAGGTGAACGAAAATCAAGAAAGTGGCAGCAAGCACGTGAAAACATTCACATCACTAGCCGATGGCTGGCACCCATGAGGTGGCAACCGCGTAACCAGCTGGTCAGAATGTAACGTCACAAAAAGTATGATATGACTATTCACTGCCTTGACAGCTTTCAGAAAAGAAACATGTGAAGCTTTCACATCACATCCCGGTTGCCGGCTCCCACAAGGTGGTTGCCGCGTAACTGACCGGCTAAGAGCTAAGACGTGGGGGAAGTACAATGTGATGCCGACACAGCCTCTAGACACGGCACGGAAACGCTTTCCACCTCGTTACCTGGTCGCCAGCACCCACAAGGTGGCTGCCGTGCAACCAACCGGCTAACACTACGGCATCCCTCGGTTAAGTGATCGAGAGTGTAAGTCCGACCCCATTTCATGACCAGCGATAGATGACTCACAAAGTGTGAAGCCTCGCATGGCTTACCATTTACGCATGGAGGGTCATTCAACCCTAGGATGTCGGTTTCCTTCCCACGAAGTCATACAACCTCGCCTAGGGAGGGGCATTCTGTTGACCCCATGCTTAAGAGAAATTTAAAGGGGGAATTACCCGGCTAGCCGCTGGCAAGCCGCTTCAAGGAAGTGTCAACCGGTACCCAAAAACCCCAACTTGCACAAAAGGTTGGGGGAATTACCCAGCTAGCCGTCGACAAGCCGCTTCGAAGCGGCAACTGGTCCCCAAAAAACCCCAACTTCCACAAAAGGTTGGGGGAATTACTTGGCTAGCCACTTCAAGGAAGCGGCAACCGGTCCCCAAAAAACCCCAACTTGCACAAAAGGTTGGGGGAATTACTCAGCTAGCCGTCGGCAAATCGGTCTGAGGAAGTGGCAACCGGACCCCAAAATCCCCATTGGCGCAAATGTTCGGGGGACCAGCTGACTTACGTCTGCCACGTAGCGGCTACCGGGTAACTACCCAGAAAGGCAAGCCAAATCAATTAGGGGGATATGACGGGATTTGACTGCTTAAATCTCGCAAATCAATCCATTACGCAAATCACCTAATCACACCAAAACTGACGCCAACTTCCATCTTCGAGCACCCCAAATAAGGAAGGTGACCCCTTATAAAAGAAGTGGCCTCCCTCCCCAAAAACCTAAGCTTTTCTCCCTCCCCAAAATCCTAAGCTTTTCTCCCTCCCCAAAAACCTAAGCTTTTCAACCCTCGGAGAAACCTTCGTTTAGACACTGGTGACGCTCGCTTCCACCCCTTGGAGAAGACGCCGGCCGGAGGTTCTGAAGGAAGAGAGATGCTCGTGGTCCTGACGCCCGTTTGCTGCACCGGAGCGAGGACTTCCGATCACCGCCAACGACCCTCTACAGGTAAGCCCTTCCTCCCTCACCGTTTTACGTATGGTTTAAACAACGTTTCCTCGAGCCCCGACCATGTAACACCTTTCCCATACAAGAGAAAGGTCGGAGGAAGGACCCGGGTGTCATTCCATTGGAAAAACGTCTGAAGGTACCGGCAGCTGATCCCGATGCCCCAGAAAGGCTTCCAGGATGACGCCAACGGCAAAAATGCCGATGGCAACCGTTTGGGTGTACGAACACGTACAACCCGGCGGTTCTTGTTCTTTCTCAGGAGGCATAAGTCTACCCTCCCGATGCCCCAGAAAGGCTTCTGGGATGATTCCATCGGCAAAGATGCCGACGGCAGCCATTCAGGTGTACGAACACGTACAAACTGGCGGTTCCCGTTCTTTCCCGAGAGGCATAATTCTGGCCTCCTAATGCCCCGGAAAGGCTTCCAGGATGACGCCAATGGCAAAGATGCTGGCGGCGGCCATTCGGGTGTATGAACACGTACAACTCGACGGTTCCCATTCTTTCCCGGGAGGCGTAAGTCTATCCTCCCGATGCCCCGGAAAGGCTTCCGGGATGACGCTACCAGTAAAGATGTCGACGGTGGCCGTTCAGGTGTACGAACACATACAACCCGGTAGTTCCCGTTCTTTCCCAGGAGGCGTAAGTCTATCCTCCCGATGCCCTAGAAAGGCTTCCAGGATGACGCCACCGGCAAGGATGCCGGCAGTGGCCGTTCGGGTGTACGAACATGTACATCCCGACGGTTCACGTTCTTTACCGGGAGGCTTAAGTCTACCTTCCCGACGCCCCAGAATGGCTTCCGAGATGATGCCACCAGCAAAGATGCCGACGGCGGCCATTCTGGTGTACGAACACATACAACCCAACGGTTCCCATTCTTTCCCGAGAGGCGTAAGTCTACCCTCTCGATGCCCCAGAAAGGCTTCCAGGATGATGCCATCGGCAAAGATGCCGACGGTGGCCGTTCGGGTGTACGAACACGTATAACCCGATGATTCCCATTCTTTCCCGGGAGGCGTAAGTCTATCCTCCCGATGCCCTAGAAAGGCTTCTGGGATGACACCACCGACAAGGATGCCGGTGTCAGCCGTTCGGGTGTACGAACAAGTACAACCTTGCAGTTCCTATTCTTTTCTGGGAGGCGTAAGTCTACTCTACCGATGCCCCGGAAAGTTTTCTGGGATGACGCCACCAGCAAAGATGCCGGCAGCGGCCGTTCGGGTGTACAAACACGTACAACCCGGCGGTTCCCGTTCTTTCCCAGGAGGCATAAGTCTTTCCTCTCGGTGCCCCGGAAAGGATTTCGGGAGTTCCTGTTCTTTTTCGAGAGGCGTAAGTCTACTCTCCCGATGCCCCGAAAAGTTTTCCGGGATGACACCACTGGCAAGGATGTCGAGGGCGGTCGTTCGGGTGTACGAACACGTACAACCCGACGGTTCCCGTTCTTTTCCGGGAGGCGTAAGTCTACCCTCCCAATGCCCCAGAAGATTTTCTGAGATGACGCCACCAGCAAAGATGCCGGCAGCGACCGTTCGGGTGTACGAAGATGTACAACCCGATGGTTCCAATTTTCCTGGAAATATAAGTCCTCTATTAAACCCCATGCTTTAATGGACGTCATTTACATAGATGGTTCGGGGAACCAGCCAACTTGCCGCCGACAAGTCGGTTCAAATAGCCGACCGTCGGTTCCCTGAAAACCCATTTTTGCACAAATGGTTTGGGGAACCAGCCGGCTTGCCGCCGGCAAGCCGGTTCAAATAGTCGGCCACCGATTCCCCGAAAACCCATTTTTGGGTAGATGGTTCGGGGAACCAGCCGGTCCATCGCCGGCAAACCGTTATAACAAACCGGCAGCCGATCCCCATTCTCCGGGAAATGTAAGTCTACATTCCTGATGCCCCGAAAAGATTTTCGGGATGATGTCTCCGGCGTGCATCCTTGCTGGCAGTGGCCATTCGGGTACACAAACGTACGACCCGACGGTTCTTGATTTTTGGAAAGAGCAGAGCTTCCTTTCCGAGATAAGGTCACCGGCACGCATTCATGCCAGCCCTGGCCAAGTGGTAACGTGAGTTCTCACCTCCAGTCAAAGAGGGGATATGACGTGGCAGCTGACATATTTAGCCGACTGCCTCACCCGACCTTCAATTCTTCTACTGAAAGGTCTGTACGGGTGACCTTCGTTTCTTTCTCTCCCCCGTTCACCACTAGATCTGGTGTGAAACCCCACATTGTTCAATCTTCATTCATTTTACCAGAAGGAATGAAGTTATTCCTCTCGATCCCCTGGAAAGTTTTCCAAGATGAGGCCATGTGTGGCCAGACTGACTGTCATGGTTTTCCTTGTTTAGAGCCGGAGAGAGGCTACGAATGCCTGGGCTGTCTAGGGGTGCCTAACACCTTCCCTAATAGTACCTTGAGCCCCATATCTAGTTCTCTCATGTTACACGATTTTATGTGATTCTCGTGGTTTTATCATTTCGATGGTGGAAGGACGCTTTCCCATCCGGTTTTCCTTGTTTTCTACGCAAAAATAAGGTGGCGACTCCGTTCAACGAGCCATCCGCCCCACGTGATGATGCGCTCACATAAACACCTTTCAATTCTTTGTATCTCAACCCATTCACCGGCGGGGCCAGCAGAATCCCATGGGCTTCCGAGTAACAGCCGGATGAAAGAGAGGGTACACTACCCTACCTCTCTCTCAACATGAGAGGCTATTTTCTCCTTGAGGAAGGTTTGCACTACAATGCTAGCCTCCCTACTCTATTTAAAATAGTCAGCAATATCTTCCCTTACCATTTTCAACTCCTGCTCCCTGATTGTAGCTTTCATCCTACGTCGGGCCTCATTGTGCCACATTTCAACATTCATTCTGAACTTTTAGAAGTTCAGCATCTTAATCCACTTGTAATTCGAAGCTAGAGTAGAGGGAGCTAAGGTGGAGGTGGAAGCCATGATGTATCATGGGAGGAGAAGAGTACTGTGAACGTAGGTCGTGAGAAAAAGGGTTAATGCACGGGAGGGCTTTAATGATTTTTATAAGGATAATCAATTAATCGGATAGTCAGATGGTAAGATCTATAAATATTTAACAGTTTTTGGGTTTACCCACGTGGTAGTCCGAGGGTAAACACCTTTACCCTCAAAGTTAATCTGAGGGTAAACTACAGTAGACAGGATCTTTAAAAATTTTATTGTGTAGTCATTTCCAATCATATTAATACTCTCATTTTATGCATTTTCTTCATGATTAATAGATGTGTCGAGTTGAGCTTAAGTGCTAATTTAATGAAGTGTTTGGATTTAATGAATTTTAGTGAGTAATGGAGATCCCTGTAGACATCTTGTGCGAGATATTAAGCTATTTGCCAGCAAGAGAAATTTACAAATTAAGTTGTGTTAGCAAAAGTGTTAGAGCATTCATTTCAAATCATTACTTTTGTTCCCACCAAGCATACAAAATGAGAAATACAATTAGTGGAGTGATTTGGTATGATGCACATTCAAGAAAATATTTGTACCATGGAATTGATTCTGAGTCAGGCATTCAATCGACATAACTGGAAGGAATTGAAAATATTTTAGGTTGTAATGGTGGACTAATTATTTACAAATATTATGGAGAACCATTTTCTAGCAGATCCGATATTGGAATTAAGAACTCTGCTACAAATGTATAATTAATACTTCCAAACCCTAACAGAGATAAACTTGTGATGCATGACTCAGGTGTAGTCTTAACATTTAAGGGTACTGATAAAAGGATAATGCACAAATTATTTTGTTGGGAAGAGCCTATCTGAAGAGCTTATCACATGTGGATTGATTGGCATTACTTGTTGGTTTATCATTTTGATAAACACCAATGGCAACCTATCAGAAGAATTTACTTTAGGGAAAACCAACAAACAACAGAAACCATGTGATTATCAAAGGAGTTATTTACTTGGTAACAAACTATACCCCTACATTTATTAATGAGATTAATTTCATTGCCATCAATATTAAAGATGAATCAATGAGGCTTTTACCCATTCCATGCCCTATGGGAGCACTATCAAGTTCATTCTATGATTTAGTTGAGTTGGTTATACTAGGAGGAATCAATGGAGAACCTCAATTGCTAAGTCTAATTAGATGGTGGGATGATGATATAAAATTTGAAATTTGGAAAGTGCAGGACATTGAAAATTGGTAATGGAGTTGAGTCTACATTGAATTGCAACTGGAAAATCTGAGAACTCCTGACATTCCTTTTGTAGGAAAAATCAAGGGTTTCTATTTCATCAATGGAGACACTCTTATCTATTATGCTTGAGATGATCTTTATTATTACAAGATCCACATATTCGAAGGAGGCTGCAGTACTAAACTTATTCATCAATTATCTTTGCCAGCTTCTGCAATGTGATTTCATAAGTTAATTCCCTATGCAAATACTCTGCAACACTATGTGTAGTATTTCCTATTTACCCATGTGTTAGTTCAAGGGTAAACTAGTTTACCCACGAACCTAGTTGTGGGTTATTTCAAAATTCTCCTCTATTGAACACATGTGCAATGTTTTTATTTCCTTTGGAACATCTTTGTTGTATCGTGCTCAAAATCTATATGATTATGGTTGTTTCGTTACATATTTTTAAGAAATTTGAAATGTTATATCATTTACTACAATTGTGGTATTATTGTAAATAGATGTACCTATTGAATGACAACATGAGATGGCAACTAAAGCTTATCTAATGATGGTACACATGTAAACCTTCTTTTACATTTAAATGTTGTATGTCAAGTTGGTCTAGGGATTCATCTCATAGGTTAGTCAGAACACCTCCAAGAAGAACAATTATGGCTACCCCGCAGCATGATCAACCTATCGAACAAATAATAGGTAGTATGTTTTACCCTAATTTAAGAGATGAACCTTCCTGTATCACACTACCTGAATGCCCTAATGACAAATTTGAATTATATTCTAATTACATCAACCAATTACCAAAATTTCATGGATTCGAAAAAGAAGATGCTTATTGGTTCTTAAAAGAATTTAATAAAGTTTGTAATATGATGAAAGTATCAAACATGATTGTTGATGCAATTAAACTGAGGTATATGCCTTTTTCTTTAAAAGATAGTGCAAAAAGATGGTTATACAGTTTACAACCAAATTCAATCATCACATGGAATCAATTCTATTCTGAATTTTTAGGAAAATACTATCCAATGCATGTCACAATTAAAAGGAAAAATGAAATTTTAAATTGTAGATAGAAACCAAGAGAACCTTTCTAGAAATATTTTGCAAGGTTTCAAGATCTCCTAACTCAATGCCCACATCATGGAGTAGAGAGAGTGACCCAAATCTGAACTATTTATGAAGGGATTGATTATCACACCAAGACACTCTTAGAATCTTTGAGTCAAAATGGATTTCTGAACCAAGGAATAGAAAATGCCTGGAAATTTTTAGAAGATCTAGTCAAAAGAACTACCCAATGGGAGAGTGTTGCTAAAGTAAGTCAGGAACAAATTCCTACCCTTAGAGGAGTTCATGTTGTTGAACCACATTTCTTTAGAGGCTAAGATGGCTAGCTTGATACATAAAATTGATGAGTTACAGCTTAAACAAAAGATTGAGCTAACCATGCCTAAATGTACAAGTTGTTTTGCCAAAGGTCATGTTGTAGAAGACTGCCCTATCTTAAATGACTCTGAAGATGTTAATGTTTTATTCTATAATCAACGTAACAACTAAAATTTCAATCCTACTTATAATCCTAGGTGGAGGAACCATCCTAATTTTTCATGGAAAAATCTAGGCCAACAACCACCTCAATCTATAGGACAACCTTTTATTGAACAAAATGCAATGAACTATAGTTCTTTAAATGTAAATCATAATCAATCTATTCATGATCAGACTTTTGAGAAAAAAATATCAAACTTCCTGTAAAAAGTAGATTCAGCATTAAAATCAAATCCCCAAATTGTAGCACATGATCAAGCTATTAAAAGAATTGAAACACAATTGAACCAAATATCGAACTCACTAAACTTAAGAAACAAAGGTGCTCTTCCAAGCCAATCTTTACAGAATCCCCATGTACGTGATGGGCATACAGCTCATGGAGGGGATGTACAACACCACTCGTCTTAAGCTAATGAAGCTACAATTTGGTGGTGTCTGTTTATAAACCACCTGGTTTCCTTGTGAGCCATTACAAGTCCACAAGCTTAGCACTATAGGAGCACTATTTTTATTTCTTTGTTTTAAGAAAATATCACTCCTTTTCAACATATCTTATTGATGTGTAGCACTGATATTTAATTTCAACAACATCACTCATGCATTTCAAATGCTTTATCATACTAAGTTCAATGCATTATTTGGCATACATCACATTCATATGTTTGATATGAAAGAGAAGTTTACTTTATTTTATAGTTGTTATAAATTTTCCTATTCATATTGAACTTTTATATTTACATTGAGGACAATGCAACGTTTAAGTATGGGGGGGAGGTTTATGTTTTAGTTTTATGTTTCATCAGTTTAAATAGTTTAAAAATGTTCAAAGTTTTAAATTTTTCGCATCTTTTATATCTTTTATATTTTTATGTTTTTCTCGAGGACAAACCTTGAGGAATATGAGTTTCAAGTGTTACTTTTAGAATTAATGGGACGACCCTATTATACTGAGAGAGAATCTCCAGAGCTAATTCCAAATAACCTATTGCCCTTAGATGTAATAGATTTTAGATTAACTTGTGCAATGGGTTCAGTCTTCCTGTTTCATTTGAATTAATGCCTTGTTCACCTAATTTTCTAAAGAGGATTCAATTTCTTTCTCTTTACCATGTTTGAGTGGAGAGAAAACCTATGCCGACTGCCACCACAAAATTTAATCATGATATGAAAATTTTCCATTCTAGTGAGCATTATATTGAGATATCTCCCAACTTTTCTGAGTTAGAGGTGATTTGAAGGAAGGTAGCAAGGGTTTGAGCTTTAATGCACCATGGAGTTCATTTGGGAATTAGATTATGGAGATATAAGGTGGTGAACTTAATTGACTATGGGTCATTTATTAGTTCTAAAAGCACAATGCTATGTCATTTACTTTGTTTTTATATGTTTTTTATTAAAAAAGAAAGAAAAAATAAAGAAAGAAAGAAGTACTGAAAAATATTGAATGAAAATGAAGAATATTTATAGAGAAAAGATCAAAAAACTTAAGGGATCAATGTCAATATGAGTAGAAGAAGGAAAATATTTGAAGTCATTTGAGATGTGAGAATGAAGTGAAATGATACTATATCAACAAGTCAACATTCTAAGTGATGGTATATTATTATCTTATCCTTTGTCTATCGGCCAGAGCATTTCCTAATATCTTAGAAAAGATGGGAATATCTCAAATTACCCTCTTTTGTTGGTGAGATGTGTATGCCTGCTTTAATTATTTAATTTCTGATTGAGAGTAGTGAGGGTGCTAATTCCTCTTACTTGCACAAGACAGATGGTTCTCATGAAAAGGTGACTTCTTGTTCACATTTTAAATGAGTCTATTTGATTTAAGGGCAAAGAGAGGGAGTGTTGTAAGACTAAGTCACCTCATCCCCCTAAAGTTGTTCTAGCAACAAGTGATTCAAACTATCCATGAGTTGGTTCTGTTTCTCGCCTCCGTGCTTTTCTTTCTTTCTCTTATATCTTATTTCTTTTGTTTCTTTGGACTTTGCAGGTGTATCCATTGAAAATCCTCCGGAGACACAACTCCACCACTAGGGTAACCTAGGGGTTTAAAGGCTTACTGCACCTACTATGTGTAGTCGTGTTCCCTATGAAAGTAGCCTAGTATAGTTTTAGTTAGTTGTATTTAGTAGTCTTTATTATATTTTTTATAGTTTTTATAGTTTCATTTTAGTATTTTGCTAAGGGACTAGCAAAACTTAAGTATAGGGGATTTGTTCAGACTGAGAAAGGAATGAATGATTGACATTTGACTCTTTAGGTTGCTAATAGAATGATTAATATATAGAGAAAAACTCGTGATTCATGCTTAAATGCAAGTTCGAGGGTTAAGCTGTTTACCCACAGACTTATTTGTGGGTTATCCTATTTACCCTTGGACCATTCTACGAGCATTAAAGGTTTACCCACGAACTTATGCAAGGGTAAACTGGTTTACCCTCGAACTTGTACCCTATTTGTTCTATGTAATGAATTTCATTGATATTAAAGCAATTGCAATTACAGTTAGGATCTAAATGTTATGAATTATTTCTCCTATAATATGATGCATTTCATGAAAGGTATTTCTTAAGTATTTGTAGGGAAATTTGATAAGTAACTGCAGGAATTGCATAACAGAGCAGAATTGAATATTAATTTAGCTGTAGCTCCACCATGAAGAATGTGCACGGACAGGCTGAAGTAGTGGATTGCATGGGATGATCTCACATGTTCGGGCATGCACCACACCCTTGTTAACTGCCAGCTCGTAAACTACCAATCCTCCCATCTATAAAATAGTCCCATAGCCTTGAAACTAAGCCCTCCCTCTCTTCTTCCTTCGTCCACCATTTACAGTGCATTTTCCATCTTCCAACCTCCACCCACTCATCTCTTCTAAGAGGAGATTGACGACCTCCTCTTCTCTAACCATTCGCATACTGTATTTGCTGTTCTTTTCTCAACCTGAGCGTATCCTTGAAGGAGAGACTCTTGACACCGGCTACTTCCTCCTCTGTTCCTTGGTGTAATTACATATTGACGCCCCAAAATCTCACTACAAGGTCGAAAGGAAGGCCTGCTAGATTGATGACCTAGTGGACCAAAAGTAAAGACAAAGAGAAGTTCCCAGCCTAAGCAAGTTTCGAAGGGAGGAATTACAATGAAGCATTAGGTGTTCTTTCCATTTTTATTTTCTTTATTTTACTTTACGTTTTTACAACTATACTCAAATCTACAATCACACACTTTATCAACTTAGTTACAGTAATTAGAATATGTTTTTATATTTGCTGTAATGTTGAATGTTACATTCTTACTTTTATAAGTTGTTTCTATTGTACGGTGTTTCTTGCATTGTATCATGCGTTGTATTTTGAAATATATAAAAAGACCAAAAATATAATTATTCAACTCTTAGAAGTTTCAGCCAATTTGAATTGTGCTATTTTTACATCTGAAACTCACAATTATTGCACTACCCACGTGTACGTTCGAGGGGAGAGACATTTACCCATGAGCTACCTCAAGGGTTAAGTGCTTCTTTTGTGCAGAATGTTAAATTTTATGCAAACTGATGTGTATAATGTGAAAGCTTAAGAAGAATTAAATATTTGGAAGTAAAAACCTCTGGAAAGTGTAACATAATTGGTATTTAAAGACCATCCTAGCAGTTAATTGGAACAAGGCAACCGTGACATTGCTTATAAGATATTTAATCAATTGTTTCACTTAATTGAAATCATCAATTCAGCTAAACACCAAGCAAAAACTAATCCCTGTGCACAAACCCATACTTGCACACTAATTACATCTGAACTCGTGCACTTGCGGTGAATTGAATTTATTTCACACACAATTTATACAAGAAAAGAATTACAAGTGTCAATGGCGGAGTGAACACTTATGCATCAATCACAGTAAGGAGGCCCGTTTATGTTGGGCTAGTTGGGGATGCCCTTCCCCACCAGTACCTTGGATCCTTACTCACTATCTCTAAGTAGCAGACCTCTTGTTTTGATTTTCTTAGAGATTTTACATCTCATCCCTGAGTTGAAGAGCACATTCTCTTCCTCTTCTTGTTTTCCTTATTTCCTAGTAAAATAAGATGGTGACTCTGATATTTTATTTATAACTTTCAACTTATTTTCTGAGTCCCATGTGCTTGTTATTCTCTTAAATAGCTCCAACCAACATTTGGGTGGAAATAAGGGTAACACCATGATTAGTGGAAACCAGTAAAATCAACTAAAGGCCACTCAAGGACTTAGAGTCATCTTGGGGCATCTTTGGGAAGGTGATAAAAAGAGACGAAAATCTAGTGAAAATGGGCTAAAAGTTGATAAATCCACCTAGGGGTTGCACGAGGACTCAAGAAGTCAGATCTTGGGGCACTCACCGAGGCCACGATGCACAAGTGGGCATCGGGCAATGGTGCAGAGGAAGATAAAAATGGAAAAACATAGGAGAAGTTTGCTAGCCCTAGCAAACTTTTGCCACAAATTATGAAAGAAAAATTAATCATCTGTACAAAACTAGTTGCAAGGTTAGATGAGGGTGCGAAGGAAAGATGATCAAAGAGAGATAAAGCAAATGAGGGTGCCGAATGCAAGGCCGATATCCAGCTAGTCTGCTAGCCACCATGCCAGAACCCAAGGTGCCGATGGTTGAGTTCTGTACTATACCTCAGAAAAAAAATGCTAAGTGTGCAACTCGTACACCTAGACCACAATGGGGAGAGTTATTCGAAATGCCAAGCATAGGGGCGACAACCATCTTGTTTGCCGGTCGACCAAACAGAACCCGTGTTGGGATCTAGATGTTCGGTCCTCGTGCACTCGTCCTCTCCAGCGTGGTGGAATGGAGAAAGAGAAAGGAACAACACGCACAACATAAGGTTTTACGTAGTTCAGCAACTTGCCTACTCCACAAAATGGTGGTGGGAATCCCACTACTTCAACTCACAAGCTTCTGATGTGTACAAGCATAGGCTTACAACACCGTGGCAACTCCTCTCCTCTCACACATCCAACCTCACTCTCGGGATGGGTGTCGTCTCTCTCTTCATGCACATAACCATCACACCACTCTCATTGATTTCCCTTTAAAGGGTTACAACATGCTCTATTTATAGAGCAACACATCAAAACCTTAAAAGAACACATAATCCTAGCCATTGATCTAGATCCATCATCAATAGATCTGATGTGGCCTCCAATGGTCGCCCGGATGCCTCCGATAGCTGGCCCTCTAGCAGCTCCTTGCCTCTGCTGCCAGCCATAAGTCTATGGCCCGCCGTAACACTACGACATTTAGTCTACGGCCCACTGTAATTCTATAGACTTCATGTCCATGCTCGTCCTCAGCAAGCCTTGTCCGGTTCCCCACTCGATTGTCAATCCCCCATCGATTTTCAGACCTCTAGCTAGACCTCCACAGCCTCTTCCTATCCACAGCATCCGTGTTGGCTGTAGGTGCCAGCTGCTGCCTCTCGTCTGCCAACTGCCACTTGCAATCCTTGACTTTCGCCTACCTCTACCTTCACCAAGTCAGGCTTCACGGTCTATTTCAACATCCTAGCCAAATACAAGTGTCGACTACTGCCTAGCTCTCTATCAAGTCAGGCTCCACACCATAAACCCAACAATCTCCCACTTGGAGACTGACTCCATGGCTTGTCTATTTTCTTGGGTTGTCCTTCCAACCCCATGTTTTACAGGCTAACACACAACCTCTTTAGTGTTTTTTGGGCTAACACACAACCGTGCCACACCTCTCCTTGGTGACACCAAAGCTTTTGAAATAAGCTAAACTTTGCTAACCTCGGTTGTCATTTCCTCAGCAGTCACATCATCCGGTGAACCCACCTGAGAATCCCAAGTGCTTGCGATCTCCCTCTGAGATAGCCTTCCTTGGTTGAGTGATGGCTCTCTCCTTGACCTTCTTGTGACCGTTGGTGGGCCTTCTTGCATTGTTCTTGACTCTCCACTCCATCCTATATTGTAGACGAGTCTTACTTGCAATGCCCCTTCATCTGCTGACATTCCTCCTAGAACTTGTTGCTCAGCCAATAGACCCTCTAGCTACTGGAACACATTTATTGAATTCCTCCTCCAACATTCCAATAACTAGTTCTCTCTCAGCAAGCCCCCTTCCTTGAATGTCATCCCCTTGCGTACTCTACCAGGGAATTTGTAGAGCCTTTCGATCTTCTGCCCCTTGGCCACTGTCTTCGTCCCACTAGTTACCATCCACTGACCCCCACCCAAGTCTACATGGTAACCATTCCGATCCAACTAACTTACCAAGATCAAGTTTCTGGCTAAGTCCAGAACATACAAGACACCGTCTAGCTCCCTTTGACCTCCGTCAATCAGAATTTTCATGGAACCCTTTCCAAGCACGTCTAGGTTCCTCTCATCTGCAAGGTGGACTTTCTTCTTCTGGGTTGCAACATACCCACACAACAACCCCTTCTCATGAGTGGAATGGAAGGATGCGTCCGAGTCTATGACCTAGGTGAAAGCCAGACACTCCAAACTGCAGATCAAGGCATCGTCTGGTAGCTCCTTATCACCTATGCTAACAAATCCCTCTTTGTGTGCCTTCCCTTTGTTTGTCCTCAGGGCTTCACAACTTCTACTTAGGTGACCCTTCTAGGCACAGTTCTAGCATACAACATCATTCAAACTCCATCGTCTCGTTCCACCGCCATCCTAGTCATCCTGGTGACCGCCTCCATTCTGTCGGCTTAGTCGTCGACTTTTGGCCTCAATGTGAAGGGCCACTTCGGATGCCTCCCCCTCTATGTTGCTCCATTGATGAACATCCTCATTTAGGATCAGATCTTAGACATCATCCAGTTGTCACTTCTCGTGTCCTAGAGAGCTACTGACTCCTGTTACAACTGCAGGTCAACTTTCAGGCAACGATGACAACAAAATCAGCACCTTAATCTCCTCATCAAAGGAGATCTCCACTGAGTCCAACTGGGAGATCAACATGTTGAACTCATTGATGTGCACGGTGATAGGCTTCCCTTCAGCCATCTTTAGGTTCAATAGCCACCTCATCAAAAACACCTTGTTCAACGTCAACAACTTCTCATACATGTTGGACAATGCTTTCATCATATCAGCCATTGTCCTCTCCTTGATGACATTGAAAGTAACATTCTTTGTCAATAGCAACCTGACCACTCTCAATGTCTTCCTATCCAATGGCTCCTACTCTTCTTGGCTCATCTTCTCAGGTTTTACCCTTATCAACGGTGTGTCCAGGACCCTCGTGTGAAGGTAATCCTCAACCTATAACTTCTAGAACCTAAAATCCTTTCCATCAAATTTCTCCATCATGAACTTGTTCTCACCCAAGCTCCCAGTTCTTCCAAAATTTGTGTGCCTCTACTTGGCTTCCAATCTTTATAGTTGGTTGCTGTCCATCCTATCGGACGTCGCCTCCTTTGGACGCCCACCTACACCTAGTGGCAAGCCTCTCTGAATTCCACTCTCTCCAGCCAGATGTCGATCTCCTCTAAACGGACGATGAGTTCTTCATCGCAACAACACAGAGCTGAACCTCCTCCAACCTTCCCTCTAATACCAATTGTTGGGATCTGGATGTTCACTCCTCATGCACTCGTCCTCTCTGACATGGTGGAATGGAGAAAGGGAAAGAAACAACATGCACAACACAAGGTTTTACATGGTTCAGCAACTTTCCTACTCCATGGAACGATGGTAGGAATTCCGCTACTTTAGCTCACAAGCTTCCAATGTGTACAAGCACTGACTTACAACACTACGGCAGCTCCTCTCCTCTCACACAAGTAACCTCACTCTAGGGATGGGTGTCGTCTCTCTCTTCAAGCACGCAACCATCACACCACTCTCATTGATTGCCCTTCAAAGGCTTACAACATGCTCTATTTATAGAGCAACACATCAAAACCCTAAAACGACACGCAATCCTAGCCATTGATCTGGATCCATCATCAATAGATCTAATGTGGCTACCCTTCAATTCAGCAACTGGCTGGAACCTCCAGTGGCCACTTGGAAGCCTCCAGTGGCTAGTCCTCCAGCCACTCCTTGCCTTTACTGCCAGCCAAAACTCTATGGCCATAAGTCTACGACCTATCGTAACACTATGGCATTTAGTCTATGGTCCGCCATAACTCTATGAACTTTAGTCTATGACCTGCCGTAACACTACAAACTTCATGTCCATGCTCATCCTCAGCAAGCCACGTCTAGTTTTTCACTTGGCTGCTGATCCCCTGCTAACTGCTAGACATCTGGCCAGACCTCCACAGCCTCTTCCTGTCCACAGCTTCTTTGCTGACTACAGGTGCCAACTACCGCCTCTCGTCTGTCGGCTACTGCCTATAATCCCCAGCTTCGCCTTGCCTCTGCCTTCATCAAGTTAGGCTTCATGGTCTGTTCCAACCACAACATCCTAACTAGATACAGGTGCCCTCTCGTCTTCCAGCTACCGCCTGCTTCCACTGACTACCTCCTAGCTCTCCATCAAGTCAGGCTCCACACCACAAACCCAACAACCAGTATTACTAGAGGCCAGGTTCCATGTTTTGTCCTGCAATGCACAGACCCATGTGTCTAGGCCAATAGGCATATAGAATAGATAAAACAAGGTCAACTCGAGGAAAAGGAAAACTCGCAAGTGACCTTGAAAACACAAAATAACATGCAAAGCATTGAGATGGTGGTGATGTCTTGCTCAACCCACTCAAGGAAAAGTTGATAATAATTCCTCCCTTGTTCTAGGTGGTGTACACACAAAATAGGAAGGAGGGGGTACCAAGGGTGATCCCTAAGGGAGGAATGGACTTCCCCTGGTCGAAGCCATTGACAATCAGGACGATTCGCTATTAGCAAAAGACCCATCTCCCCCCTTCCTACCAGTGGGAAGGGGCGAGAGGATGACTATCCTGTAGAAAGGTTGAGCTAGAGTCATCGACGGTGAGCTCTCCTGCACAGACGATCGACTATTGATGAAGATTAGTAGCTAGACAAACGAGTAGTCATCGTCGGGGGAGCTGGAACGCTTGGACACTCGAGCAGTAGCAGGATCGAAGACTCAAACCTCTCCTTGGTGGTAAGGGAGGATCTATTTATAGGCTAAGGTCATGATGTTTCGCGAATTTGGACCATTGGGATGAAGGCCAAGTCTCACACACGTTACGTTGACTGGGTAATGGTTGGACTCGCCGCACTCTTGGAATTGTCAAGAGGTGTCGACTCTCTTGGCCGGAATTCCATCATCCCAGTCAGAATTCCACAGGCTCAACTAGTCTTGGTCGTGGAAGACTAGTGCTCATTGGCTTATTGCAATGAGTCCCCAAGCGCTTTAGAAGCTACTGGCACAAGGGTCAAAATTCTGCTGTTTTGGTCAAAATTTCGCCATCTCTGCTGCAAAAGGCCAGAGACCTACACTTGTGCGGTCAGTTGCTTGGGGACTAGACTCACACCCCTGGAAGGCACAACAAGGGCAATTGGCGGGGGTCAGACATCCACCGTCTAGTTTGGAAGTCTAGCCACCTATTGTTGGACGACCAGTCCATTCTAAGACTTGATGTCTCAGCTATAACATTTCTGGAAGGTGCATCAAAAATGACAATAGGATTGGACTTACACCTCTGGTAGGTGCATTAGAGGCGATCAGGGGGGATGCATAGAAGATGTACTCAGGACTGTGAGGGCTGGACTTATACTCTTGAAGGATTCATTGAGAGATGCCTAAGCAGTGCCTCATCATTTCTTGTGTGGATGATGCATTAAGTCTTCTGTAATCTATACAAACCCTCTAACCAGTTTGAACTCTAGTTGAAACTAATTCTTTATTATCATTTTCTACAACTATTATCTCAAATTTCTTAGGTACTACCTGCATTGGACTTACCCAAGAACTATCAGATATAGGATAAATTATATCATTATCTAACCATTTCAGAATTTCCTTTTTAACAACCTCTTTAATATTCAGATTTAGTCTTCTCTGTGGTTGCCTAACAGGTTGAATTTTAGATTCCAGATTAATCCTATGTTAACAAACAATTGAACTTATACCTTTAATATCTATCATCTACCATCCTATTGCTTCCTTATGCTTTCTTAACACTTTTAAAAGATCTTCTACTTGTATTGATGTTAAATTAGAAGCAATAATGACTAGTAGATCTTCATTCTTTTCTAAGAATGCATATTTTAAATTTTTTGGAAGTGGTTTCAGTTCCAAAACAGGATGTTCTGAAGTTGAAGATTTGTTGTTACTTTCGAATTTTTCTTTGTTTATATCTATAATTTCTATTTGCTTAAATATTTTCTCTTCTAAAATTTCTTCATTTGTTATTACATACTCTTCATTTTTATCAATAACATGTTCAAATTCCTCTACATTTAAATCTTCATCTATTTTAAAAGTTTCCATCAAATTAACTTTAAAATTTTTAAATTGGAGCTCTTTAAGATTTTTCTTAACTCCATTGAAGATGTTCAATCCTAACTTTTGATCTCCCCAACCTAATTTCATCCAACCATTTCTACAACTTATGCAAGCATCTGTTGTAGTTAAAAATAGCCTTTCTAAAATAACTATAGCTTGATCTTGGATTCTATTTGAAGCATTTGTTTCCATTACAATAAAATCAATAGGGTAGACAAATTCTATAACCCTCACTAAAATATCTTTCACTTTACCTAAGCGTATTCTTATGGATTTATCTGCTAGCTGAATGACTATTCTAGTAGACTTGATATTATCCAATTTTAATTTATAATAAATAAAATTAGGCATAATATTGATTCCAGCTCTTAAGTCTATTAACACTATATTAAAATAACAATCTCCTATGTAACAAGAAATAATAGAAATTCCTGGATCACTTAATTTTCCAGGGTTTTGACCCAATTGTTGAGTCATGCGAATGTTTTGGTGTGAATTTAGGATTTTGCAGGTTATTAGTGGCTTTACTGTAGCATTATTTTTCTTAGCTAAAGTTCATGATTTAGAAGGGAGCTATTGCACCGGCTCCCCTGTTTCCTCCCTCATGTGAAGCTACCGCCGTCGCGATCACCGAGAAACACCACCGGGTGGTAGCTCAAACTAAGACAAGTTGACTTCGACCTCACCTTCCGATTCCGACTAACCAGTACGGACGTCTTCACCGGGCAAGCCATGGATCACTATTGTTCCCCTGTTTCGTGGGTGCTCCACAATTGGGGTGGCATTTGCAGTCCCGTGTGCGTGAATCTTTCGGCTACATGTGTTACGTCCGTGGATTTCGGTGTGAGTTTTTTGCGGTGATTTACGATCGTTTTTCGTGTGATTTTGTGTGGTGTGAAGTGTTGGGTGCGTGGTTGAGTTATGGGTTATGGTGGCAGCTCATTGCTAGTGTGCGTTCTGGTATTACGGCAACTGCAATTTGATCGTCCCGAGCGCAGCACCCCGATTATCTTTTGTTTTGAGTTCGAGTTCGAGTTTTTGGCGAGAGTCCGTGCTTTAATTTAGTTTTTTTGAGTATATACTTTTAGTAGACAGATGTATTTTTTATTTTTAACAGATTGATGTACACAAAGTAGAAAGTTTTAATTTTAGTGAGTTCGTCGTCAATGTGAAGTAATAATTAAAAAATAAATATGTGTCATTTATTATTAATACATAAATATATAATATTTTTTATTTTTTTCTGAAAAAAGATAGATACTACCTACATACAATTGTAACAGACCTGTTCATCACTATTTGTAGGTTTCTAATATTTTATAGGCCGACGTTACCAATCTTATAATAATAGACTTATGTAAGGTGTAATAATAGATTTCTCCATCACAATTGACATGCTATAGTGACATATTCATTTAAACGACTGTGGCGATTTTTTTCGCTTACAATGATGGATTCATTTATCACTATAAACCTAAAGTTTTTCGAATCCTTACGAAGACAACTCATATATATCTGTCTGCAATAGACATACGCACTTGCGATCATATCTTAAAACGAATCGCTTGGAGCCCACTGCAGAAAATCATTTGTCGTCACCCCACCGCCAGTACTCACTCAATGAATGGGATGTCCCCAGAACTAGATAACTGTTAAATAACATAGAAGAGGAGAAGAGATTTTGGAAACAGAAAGAATTAGGAAAGTGATTAAGACGACGTTAATAATAATATATTTAAAAAAAAAAAAACCACAAGTTACAATCTTGGTAGGTTTTCGGGACGATGTATTTTGACATGAACAGTACTAGATTTGAAGGATTTCGAAGTCATACTAGTCCGAATGGCCCAATGACACGTTTACAAATAATCACGGTTATCACTGCAAGTATCAAGAATACACGAGTTTAAAGAAAATCCACAAGAATACACGAACTTCAAGATTATCTATTTGCATTAAACGGCAGAAGGGGAAGTAAGAAACGGCAACAAATATTATTATTGTATTTTAAATTATTCACTTGCAATTACTTACTTGCGTTGCATGAAAGAAAATAAGTACAATTATACAATTATTCGCTTCTTTTATTTAGCATGAGAACCAACACAAGACAGATGTATACCACATGCAACAGTCGATGCCATTCTTTCAAGGGTCGATCATGGAACCAACCTCAACACCAATTCCACCTCAGGATCCACCGCCGCCGCCAACACCAATTCCACCTCCCGACCCACCGCCACCTCCAACACCACCACCTGCCCCAACACCAATTCCAGCTCCGGCTCCGCCACCACCGCCGACACCACCTCCTGACCCACCACCACCGCCTCCAGATCCACCAACCCCCCCCCCAACACCACCTCCTGACCCAACGCCCCCTCCAACACCACCACCCAACCCACCACCACCACCACTTCCTACACCACCGCCACCTCCGCCACCTCCAACACCACCTCCCAACCCCCCACCGCCTCCAACACCACCTCCCGACCCACCGCCGCCTCCAACACCACCTCCCAACCCACCACCACCGCCAGCACCAATTCCACCTCCGGATCCGCCTCCAACACCACCTCCCGATCCACCACCACCCCCAACACCACCTCCTACTCCACCACCACCCCCAACACCACCTCCCAACCCACCGCCACCGCCAGCACCAATTCCACCTCCGGATCCGCCTCCAACACCACCTCCCGATCCACC
>JAMKPZ010000996.1:0-34668 GCA_024699675.1 Amphibolis antarctica | reverse complement strand
CGGAGGTGGCGGTGGCGGAGGAGGTGGTGGCAGCAGCCATGGCGGTGGCTCGGGATACGGTTCCGGTTCGGGCTTCGGCTACGGACACGCTCGTGGCGGGCATCCGTGAAAGCTCTCGTGACTTCACAATATGGCCGTCGAGTGCGTCGGCCGAATATATACTTATAATATTTATCTATGCTAGCTTTATTATGGGCCGGACTCTTTCCGATCTATCATATGTAACACGTACACAATACTTTCGGTCTTAAATAAAATTCTCGGTACTTTGAGATTGTTGGAATTTTCTTGTTCCGTCGTTGGATTATCTTTATGACAAATTGGATTTTGATTTTTATAGGAAAATTCAGATAATGGATCGAATGTCAGAATTATATCTTGAATTTTCCATGGGTAGAAAAATCCACTCATAACATAGTGGAGGTCTATAGTATTTAGAAGTTAATGTTACGGAGATTCATAGTATCAGGAGTTAACATTACGAAGGTCTGTAGTGTTAAGAGTTAACACCACAGATGATTTGAAAAGTCCTACTTCAACATTGCCAAAATCGTTATAATGAAGTTGACATTTGTTATACCGTTTTTGTTTTGTTTATAGTGTATTAGGTATGATCTTAAGTGCTAAGTGTGTGACCTAAACTAATGTTCAAACATTTTATGTAATGACTTTCCTTGTGACTTTTTTACATTCACTTCATCCTTTCATTTCTTTATCACCTTATGATTGTCATCCTTCATGGCTTCATGTCCTTTATCAATTCCTCACTTTATCAAGTCTTCAAGCCTTCACTTCATCATGTCTTTTGTAATACAACATACACATCCATGACTACATATTTGATATCATCAAAATACAATTTAAGGAGGGATTATGTACTTAACAAAACTATTATAACAATTTGAAAAAACATTATAACGATTTTGCATGAAAAATTAGTTGTCAATCACTTTCAAAGCCAATAAGTAGATGATATTAACAATGAAATTAGATACCCTTTACACATACTTTGCACTCAAAAACGCTCAAGCACTTAACACTCATCAAGTCTACATTGAGGCTCATTGCAGATCTTTGTGAAGACTCTTAAAGGTGCAAGCTCCAACTATTCTCTGCACAAGGCATCTTTCAAGCTGATTGGTTGTGTTGTGTTGTAAATAGTTGGTTTTACTTGTGTTCCACCTTAAACACAAGTAGTTCACTCTTGTGGATTGGAGTAATGAGTTCAAGAGTTTGTCTTAAAATTCTTGTTGGTTGGAGAGTTCCATTAGAAACTCTCGGTGTAGGTTGGTTATGGAGTTCCACATCAAACTTCTATTGTGGTTGATTAAGTGTTTGACTTTAAACATTTTTTTATAATTATTTTTATAGTGATTAGATTAGGCTCAAGCTTAGATAGCTTGGAGGTACACACAACCAGTTGGTAGTACTTAAAAAGTTACTTTGTGTGCTTTATTTCTACATCGTTTAGATTGTTAATCACATAAAATTTTTAAAATCCACTATTTACCTTTGCTCTAGTGGTCGATCTAAGTCCTTTGAAAGTCTACATTATAAATGTTGCAGACGTCTTCTTTTCCATAGTACCATCTTCCATGATTTTTATCCTAATTGTGAATTTGCTTTAGATAGGAGCTCTTCTTTGAGACTTTGTTTGCATTGATAAAGATGTTTCCATGGATTGACACTTTAGGTACAATAGGAGTTGGGCATTGAGATCCTAATCTTCGTTGTGTGCCATTTGTAAAAGTGAATTGCGAAATTAAAAACCTTGAGAGTTAAGACTTGAGAGAAAAAGAAGATTAAAATTTAGAAGACACGAGAAAATGAAAATTGAGAAGAGAAGATTATGATGAAGGATGATTAGGTGAGGAGAATGGCAACCCCTCAACCCAATTTATAGAAATTTTTTTTTGAAAGTGCTGTGTTGCCTTTCCCCCTTCGCCCTATCTAGCCATGCACCCAAATCACCCATCTGCGACCTATGCACCAATTGCCCCTCCCTTTGCTAGTTCACCTCTCGCTTGGGTCGCCCACTGCTCATTGGCCATTGCACATCCCCAAAAATCTCCTCTGCCTGCTCGTTGGAGTTGCCTGCCACCTGTTGCATGCCTCCAGCCCCTTAGCCTCCAACTCGTTAGACATGCTAGCCACTCATTCCTCAACGTTGTAGCTACCCATTGTACACAAGCAAGAGGAATTCACACCCTCACTACTCTCAATCAGAAATTAAATCATTAAAGTAAGCATACACATCTCACCAACAAAAGAGGGTAATTTGAGATACTCCCATTCTTTCTAAGATATTGGAAAATTCTCTAGCCGATAGACAAGGGATAAGACAATAATATACTGTCACTTAGAATGTTGACTTGTTGATGTAGTATCATTTCACTTCATTCTCACATCCCAAATGACTTCAAATATTTCCCTTTTTCTACTCATACTGACATTGTTCCCTTAAGTTTTCTGATTCTTTCTCTATAAATATTCCTCATTTTCATTCAATATTTTTTAGTATTTTTATTATTATTTTAAACTACATATAAAAACAAAGTAAATGACATAGCATTGCACTTTTTGAACTAATAAATGACCCATGGTCAATTAAGTTCACCACCTTATATCTCCATAATCTAATTCCCAAATGAACTCCAAGGTGCATTAAAGCTCAAACCCTTGCTACCTTCCTTCACATCACCTCTAACTTAGAAAAGTTGGGAGATATCTCAATATAATGCACACCATAATAGAAAATTTTCATATCATGATTAATTTTTTTGGTGGCACTTGGCATATGTTATCTCTCCACTCAAAAAGGGTAAAGAGAAAAAAATTGAATCCTCTTTAGAAAATTAGGTGAACAAGGCATTAATTCAAATGAAACAGGAAGACTCAACCCATTGCACAAGTTAATTTGAAATCCATCTCATCTAAGGGCAATAGGTTATTTGGAATTAGCTCTAGAAATTCTCTCTCAATATAATAGGGTCTTCCCATTAATTCTAATAGCAACACTTGAAACTCATATTCCTCAAGGTTTGTCCTCGAGAAAAACATAAAAATATAAAAGATATAAAAGATGCGAAAATTTTAAAATTTTGAACATTTTTAAACTATTTAAACTAATGAAACATAAAACTGAAATGAAACACAAACATAGAACATAAACCTCTCCCCCATACTTAAACTTTGCATTGTCCTCAATGTAAATATAAAAGTTCAGTATGAATAGGAAAATTTATAACTATAAAATAAAGTAAACTTCTCCTTCATATCAAGCATATGAATGTGATGCATGCTAAATAATGCATTGAACTCAGTATGATAAAGCATTTGAAATGCATGAGTAATGTTGTCGAAATTAAATATCAATGCTTTGCATCAATAAGATATGTTGAAAAGGGCGTGATATTTTCTCAAAACAAAGAAATAAAAATAGTGCTCCTATAGTGCTAAGCTTGTGGACTTGTAATGGCTCATAAGAAAACCAAGTGGTTTATAAACAGACACCACCAAATTGCAGCCTCATTAGCTTAAGTCAAGTGGTGTTGCACATCCCCTCCATGAGCTGTATGCCCATTAGGTACACAGGGATTCTGTAAAGATTGGCTTGTAAGAGCACCTTTATTTCTTAGGTTCAGTGAATTCGATATTTGGTTCAATTGTGTTTCAATTCTTTTAATAGCTTGATCATGTGCAATAATTTGGGGATTCAATTTTAATGTTGAATCTACTTTTTACAGTAAGCTTGATATTTGTTTCTCAAAAGTCTGATCATGAACAGGTTGATTATGATTTACATTTAAAGAACTATTGTTCATTGCATTTTGTTCAATAAAAGGTTGTCCTACAGATTGAGGTAGTTGGCCAAGATTTTTCCATGAAAAATTAGGATGGTTCCTCCACTTAGGATTATAAGTAGGATTGAAATTTGAGTTGTTACGTTGATTATAAAATAAAACATTAACATCTTCAGAGTCATTTAAGATAGGACAGTCTTCTACAACATGACCTTTGGCAAAACAATTTGTACATTTAGGCATGGTAGGCTCAGTCTTCTATTTAAGTTGTAACTCATCAATTTTATGTATCAAGCTAGCCATCTTAGCCTCTAAAGCAATATGTGGTTTAACAACATGAACTCCTCTAGGGGTAGGAATGGTATAGAGAATTGAAAGGTGTTTGTGTGAGCGCATCACCACGTGGGGGAGATGGCTCATTGAACGGAGTCGCCACCTTATTTCTGGGTAGAAAACAAGGAAAACCGGATGGGGAAGTGTCTTTCCACCATCGAAACGATAAAACCACGAGAATGACATAAAATTGTGTAACGATATACGAAACGTGAGAGAACTGGATACGGGGCTTAGGGTACTGTTGGGGAAGGTGTTAAGCACCCCTAGACAGCCTGGGCAATCCCGGCCTCTCTCTGGCTCTAAAAATGAAAAACCATGACAGTTAGTCCGACCACACATGGCCTCATCCTGGAAAACTTTCTAGGGCATCGAGAGGAATAACCTTATCCCTTCCGATGAAAACAAGTGAGTGTCGACTAATGCGAAGATTCACATGGGGTCCGACGATAAATGGGAGAGAGAAAGACATAATGGTCACCCCTACGGACCTCTTAGCCGAAGAGCTGAAGGTCGGGTGAGGCAGCCGGCTGGGCCGCCGGATAGCCGGCTAAAGGTACTGGCTGCTGCGTCACATCCCCCCTCCTTGACTGGAGACAAGAATTCACGTTCCTGCTTGGCCAAGGCCGGCACGGATGCATGCCGACGGCCTCATCCCGGAAGCTTCTTCGGGGCATCGGGAGGGCAACTTTGCTCCTCCCGAAAATTGGGAACTGTCGGGTCGTACGTTCGTACACTCGAGCGGCCGCCGCCAGCAAGGATGCATGCCGGTGGCGTCATCCCGGAAATCTTTCCGAGGCATCGGGAGGGTAGACTTACACCTCCCGAAAAAATGGGAACCGTCGAGTTGTACATGTTCATACACCCAAACGGCCGCTGCCGGCAAGGATGCATGCCAGTGGCGTCATCCCAGAAATCTTTTCGAGGCATCGTGAGGATAGACTTACACCTCCCGGAAAAACGGGAACCGCCAAGTTGTACATGTTCGTACACCCGAATGGCCATCGCCGGCAAGGATGCATGCCGGTGGCGTCATCCCAGAAATCTTTCCGGGGCATCGGGAGGGTAGACTTACACCTCCCGGAAAAATAGGCGGAAATCGGATAAAACGTGTAAAATCCATTGGGAAACTACAAGTTTCCACGTAAAAGGACCCGATGGAAGGGTCGTGACTGAACGAACTTAGGTGGGGGGGGGCCAGCCGCCGGCAGGCTGGCTGATTCCCCGACCCTTCTGTTCAAATGTGGGTGTTAGGGGAGCCGGTTGCCGGGTTTTTGTCCTGATTTGCCGGCGGCAGGCCGGCTAGTTCCCCGAACCATCTACGCAAATGTGGGTTTTTGGGGAGCCAACTGTCGAGTCTTTGTACCGGTTTGCCAGTGGCTGGCCGGCTGCCCCCCCCCCCTAAGTTCGTTTAAGCTTGGGGTCAACACTTACTTCAGCAACACTCTCCCATTGGGCAGTTCTTTTGGCTAGATCTTCTAAAAATTTCCAAGCATGATCTATTCCTTGGTTTAGAAATCCATTTTGACTCAATGATTCTAAGTGTCTTGGTGTGATAATCAATTCCTTCATAAATAGTTCAGATTTGGGTCACTTTCTCTACTCCATGATGTGGGCATTGAGCTAGGAGATCTCGAATTCTTGCAAAATATTTCCAGAAAGGTTCTCCTGGTTTATCTACAATTTAAAATTTCATTTTTCCTTTTAATTGTGACATGCATTGGATAGTATTTTCCTAAAAATTCAAAACAAAATTGATTCCATGTGATAATTGAGTTTCTTTGTAAACTGTATAACCATCTTTTTGCACTATCTTTTAAAGGAAAAGACATATACCTTAGTTTAATTTCATCAACAGTCATGTTTGGTACTTTCATCTTATTACAAACTTCATTTAATTCTTTTAGGAACCAATAAGCATCTTCATTTTCGAATCCATGAAATTTTGGTAATTGGTTGATGTAATTAGAATTTAATTCAAATCTGTCATTAGGGCATTCAGGTAGTGTGATACAGGAAGGTTCATTCATTAAATTAGGGTAAAACATACTACCTATTGTTTGTTCGATAGGTTGATCTTGCTACGGGGCAGCCATAATTATTCTTCTTGGAGGTATTCTAACTAACCTATGAGATGAATCCCTAAACCAACCTGACATATAACATTTAAATGTAAAAGAAAGTTTACTTGTGTATCATCATTAGATAAGCTTTAACTGCATCTCATGTTGTCATTCAACAGGTACATCTATTTACAATAATACTACACCTGTAGTAAATGATGTAACATTTCAAATTTCTTAAAAATATGTAACAAAACAACCACAATCATATAGATTTTGAGCACGATACAACAGAGATGTTCTAAAGGAAATAAAAACATTGCACATGTGTTCAACAAAGGAAAATTTTGAAATAACCCACGGCTAAGTTCGTGGGTAAATTAGTTTACCCTCGAACTAGCACGTGGGTAAACAGGAAATATTACACACAGTGTTGCAAAGTATTTGCATAGGGAATTAACTCATGAAACCACACTACAGAAGCAAGCAAAGACAATTGATGAAAAAGTTCAGTGTTGCAGCCTCCTTCGAATAGGTGGATCTTGTAATAATAAAGATCATCCCAAGCATAATAGATAAAAGTGTCTCCATTGATGAAACACAAACCCTTGATTTTCAGGAATGTCAGGAGTTCCTAGATTTTCCGGTTGCAATTCAATGTAGACTCAACTCCATTCCCAATTTTCAATGTCCTATACTTTCCAAATTTCAAATTTCATATCATCATCCCACCATCTAATTAAACTTAGTGATTGAGGCACTCCATTGATTCCTCCTAGTATAGCCAACTCAACTAAATCATAGAATGAACTTGATAGTACTCCCATAGGGTATGGAACAGGTAAGAGCCTCACTGATTCATCTTCAATACTGATGGCAATGACATTAATCTCATTAATAAATGTAGGGGTATAGTTTGTTATCAAGTAAATAACTCCCTCTAAAAGCACATGATTTTTGTTGTTTGTTGGTCTTCCTCCAAAATAAACTCTTCTAATAGGTTGCCATTATTGTTTATCAAAATGATAAACCAACAAGTATTGCCAATCAGTCCACATTTGGGGTTCTTCCCAACAAAATAATTTGTGCATTATCCTTTTATCAATACCCTTAAATGTCAAGACATGCATCACAAGTTTATCTTTGTTAGGGTTTGGGAGTATTAGTTCTACATTCATAGCAGGGTTCTTAATCCCAATATCAGATCTGCTAGAAAATGGCTCTCCATAATATCTGTAAATAATTAGTCCACCAATACAACCTAAAATATTTTCAATTCCCTCCAATGATGTAGGTTGAATGCCTGACTCAGAATCAATTCCATGGTACAAATATCTTCTTGAACGTGTATCATACGAAATCACTCCACTGATTGTATTCCTCATTTTGTATGCTTGGTGGGAACAAAAGTAATGATCTGAAATGAATGCTCTGACACTTTTGCTAACACAACTTAGTTTGCAAATTTCTCTCACTGGCAAATAGATTAATATCTCGCACAAGAAGTCTACAGGAATCTCCATCGCTCATTAAAATTCATTAAATCCAAACTGTTCATTAAATTAGCACTTAAGCTCAACTTGATACATCTAATAATCATGAAGTAAATGCATAATGTAAGAGTATTAATATGATTGGAAATGACTACATAATAAGATTTTTGAAGATACCTATCTACTGTAGTTTACCCTCAGACTAAGTTCGAGGTTAAAGGTGTTTACCCTCGGACTACCACATGGGTAAATCTAAAAACTGTTAAATACTTACAGATCTTACCATCCGACCATCCGATTACCCAATTATCCTTATAAAAATCATTTCGGCCCTATTGTGCATTAACCCTTTTTCTCACGACCTACATTCACAATACTCTCCTCCCACGATACATCATGGCTTCCACCTCCACTACGCCTCCCTCTACTCCAGCATCAAACTATGCATGGATAAAGATACTAAACTTCAAGAAGTTCAAGATGAATGCAGAAATGTGGCATAATGAAGGGCGGCACAAGCTTAAAGCCGCAATCATAGAACATGAATTGAAACTGGTAATAGAGGATACTGCTGATTGTTTGAAACAGAGTAGTTAGGATGGTATCGTAGTGCCAACTTTCCTAAAGGAAAAGATAGCCTCTCATATTGAGAGAGAGGTAGGGTAGGAGCAGTTAGCTCACCCTAATAATCGTTTGGCTAATGATTTAATGAGACGAAAATGTGTTTCCTGGTTCCATAGAGAAATATTTTGCTTAGCCACCAACAGGTGTATTAAGATTAGAACTAGGACATATTTTTGCACTCCATGGCAAACAATAAGAACTCAAAGGTCATTGTCCACTAAAGATTAGATGAGGTTGATTAAGTTTGATCAATTTGATTTGTCCTCATCTAGGTGGCATAACGGCAGTTTAAAAAGAGATTATACTAAGGAGAAAATTTTAGATGATTTTAAATATCAATTGAAACATTTTAGAACCAAGGTTGAATGAGAATTTGTCACTCTCCCTAGTGTTGTGGCACAAACTATTAATGGTTACACTTAGCAAGCTTGGCAAGATGAGTGTGCAATTAGGCCCAAGAAAGTTTTGGATCAACAGATTGTCCGAACCAAGGCTGAGTTATGGTTTGTAAAGGCTATTTACTCCATCATCCAGGACTTAAATAGAGATGCTTTATTCGCTGATGAAGTGTATGCATGCCTCCCTGAAGATAGAGATGAGAGGGACCAATATGAGTTCTACATGCAGACCTACCTCTCTCTAGGAGAAAGCCAAGAAGTGGCTGAGATTGCCTCTCAATGTGCCTTATATGAGTGGAGGTAGAACACTACAAAGCAAGCTACCCATGCTACGGAGATGGCAGAAGTTGAGGCCCTCCAGAAGGCAGCAGAAGTAAAAGTGAAAGAAGAGCCTTGGGAAGTTGATTTCAGAGCATATAGTGATATGATGGTAGGTCCACTACCAGCAATACCAACACCACCACAACAAGAAGTACAATAAGAAGAAGAGGAAGAGGAAGACATTCCAATTATTGGACAGCAGGGAGGGAAAATGAAGTGTAGTGATGATGAACTCACCCTGGGGGAGTTCATTCATCAATACAGAATGGCCAACCCTCCTCCCAGAGAATCACCAGTCCACAAGGAGGTTCCTCTAGCTGAAGAAGTGGACACACCAGTAGAGATGTAGGTAAACTTAGGGTTTCAGGATTTAACTATTTGTTATTTTTGTTTCTTTTTAATTTATCCCTTTAAATGATTTAAAATGTTGATTTGTTGATTTCAGGAGGAAAGATCTACTGTTGGAGTAGTAGTTCCATTTTTGGAACCCCAAGACAGTGAAGGGGTGAATCAAACCATCCTTGAAGCCATTCAGTTTGTTCAGAGGAGGGTCAGGTAATAATTAAAATTGCATTCCCTTCAAGTCTGTTTTAGGTTTTTATAGTTTTTACTTCTTTTCTTTTCTTTTTTGGTTTTTATATATGCATGTATTTATATGTTTTTCCCCTTTTTCTCTTTTTTTTTTTAGTGTGAGCTAACTTCCTTAAAGAAGGAAGGAGAAGAAGAAAAAGAAGGACAAGAGGAAGAGGAAGGAGCTACCATCAGTCCTCCAGCCTCAAGTCCAGTGCAAGCAGATTTGGATTTAGGGAAGACAGAGATTTCTATCGAGCAACAACCAAGATTTGATGGAGAAGAAAATAGAGCCTTAGTAATCTATTCTTCACCAACTGAGCCACACATAGCTACTGTAGAAGCATTAGCTCCATCCTCCCCCACACATGCAGAACAAGCTCAGCAGTTAGGCACAAATTCAGTGATTTTCAGAGATGTTGAGGCTAGGGCTAAATTCCAGATGATTAGGGGTTATGACATTCTATTCAGCAGACCAGTGGATTTTGATTTCATGGATGAAATCAAGGACTTATTGGAATTTCAGGGGCCGCTAAGAATCATGCCTAGGTTAGGTAACAATTTTAAAGTTGAAAATTTAGTTCCTACATTTTATAGCAATCTGCATGAGGAGGATGGGGTGCTTGTTTCTAATGCGACTGATGTGAATATCTATTTGACATCTGAATATATCTATGAGAGCCTAGGATTAAGTGATGAGGGTGTAGAGATTTTAGAATTAATTTGTTTAATAGGCTCAAGAAAATAAATGGAAAATCTCATATGGTTGCATTAATCCTGATCAGAACAATATATCAAAGATTTGGACATGATGTAGAATTGTCCGTCTCTGTAAACATTGCAACATATGCAATACTTAATAAGATTCAGGTGAACTGGTATAGAGTTTTCATTTCCAAAGATCACTAGCATCAAAAAAAAGTTATTCTATGGTGATCTCATCTACTAGTTGGTGTCAAGTTCCTCTGATTTATTAGACTGGGCAGTAAAGAAATTAAAGTCTAGAGTACTAATTGCCAAAGACTTGAAGCAATTCTCTACAAAGGATCAACCAACACCACAGCTCCACAGTGAACCTTCCACATCCCAACAGAGACGATCAACCTCTATATCAGAAAAGGTGGACACTGTGATAAACCAACTGACTACTCTGAAAGCAGAAGTTGCAGAGCTGAAGTCCAGATTCCCAAGAAATGATTGATGTATTTTCTTCTTCTTGCGTAAATTTTTTTTTATTGAGACATTTGGAGAGAAAGCTCTCCTTTGATGTAATATTAAACTTTCTTTTAATGAAATGAAGTTTTCCATTAGTTGTGCTCTGTTTGTAGTTTCAAATTATGTATGTTTTCTTTAAGTTTGTGTATGTGTGTAATTGCATATTTCAATTTTTCAATCCCATTCGAAAAGTTTCTTTTTAAGTTCATAGTTTGATGGATTAACACAACACTTGTTGAATTAAACCATTTCAGAGAATTTAAGCTTTCCCTTTTCTTTTAAACATACCTGGTACAATCGTATATATTAAATGATTGCAGTTTAGAATTTTTGATCTTCGTCATTAAGTTCACTTAATTGTAATTATCTTTAACCTCATTTGAATTATGAAATATCCCTTCTAAATTCATTCAAATGATTAACCTTGTTTAATTCAGTAAACCTTTCATTTGAAAATTTTCAATTTCAGTAAACAAAGTCGTATTTGGTTCAGAGAGGAATAACCCTCACATAACTCCGTGGGTAAACTAGATATCCCTTAGACTTACCCGTGGCTTATCCCCATAGTGTTTTACTTACTTTTTTTTCTTCTTTTTTTCGGTTCGAGGGTAAACAGGATAACCCTCGAAGCAGCTACTACTATAATATTTTAACATTATGACCTAGTCTAAGGGTTAATAGGATAACCCTCGAACTAACTCCATGGGTAAAGTAGATAACCCTCGAAGCAACTCAAAGTAAAATGCAATAGCGGTTCGAATTAAACTCTTTTTACAAGCATTATATTCTTATAATTATATTCTTTTCTTTTGGTTTTTGTATATTTATATATATATATATATATATATATATATATATATATATATATATACATTGCTTCACTCTCCTTCTAACGCTACAAACTCTAACTCTTTCCTCTCTAAAAATTTTAGAAAATGTTTTAATCTTTGACCATTAACTTTAAAAGTTTCATGACTTTGCAGATCTTCCAAATCAACTACTCTATAAGGATAAACATATTTAACAACAAATGGACCAGTCCATCTGGATTTCAATTTTCCTAGAAAAGAGTGTAGTCGTGAATTATATAATAAAACTTCTTGCCCTTTTTCAAATATTCTGTGTAGAATTCTTTTATCATGCCATGTTTTCATCATTTCTTTAACTATTTTTGAACTTTTATAGACCATATTTCTTAATTCCTCTAATTCTACTAATTGCACTTGTCTATTACTACCTGCTATTTTTATACTTAAGTTTAGTTGCTTAAGTGCCCATAATTCTTTATGTTTTAATTCCACAGGTAAATGACAAGCCTTGCCATATACTAATTTATATGGAGTTGTCCCTAATATTATTTTATAAGCTGTTCTATATGCCCAAAGAGAATTTCTAGCTTATCAGACCAGTCTCTCTTAGTGGTGTTTACTACTTTTTCTAAGATTCCTTTAATTTTCTTGTTAGCACTTTCAACTTGTCCACAAGTTTAAGGATGGTAAGGGGTAGCTAACCATTGTAACACTCCATATCTTTTCAATAACTTTTCAAAGTTTTTGTTACAAAAATGAGTTCCCCTATCACTGATAATTGCTCTTGGAATACCAAATCGAGACATTATGTTGGATTTTAAAAATCTCATCACTATTATAGAGTCATTAGTTTTAGTAGGAATTGCCTCTATCCACTTAGTTACATATTCTACTGCCAAGAGAATATAAACAAAACCATTTGAATTTGGTAAAGGTCCCATGAAATCTATACCTCAGACATCAAAAACCTCTACTTCTTGGATAGGATTTAATGGCATCATATTTCGTTTTGTAATTCTTCCTACTTTTTGGCATTGAACACATTTTTTACAATATTCATATGCATCTTTAAATAATGTTGGCCAATATAGGCCACTATGAAGCACTTTTAAAGCAGTCTTTTTAGCTTCAAAATGTCTTCCAGCAAGTTGATCATGACAAAATGACAACACTGATTGAGTTTTTGCTTCTGGGATACATCTCCTTACAATCTGGTCAGGGCATTGCTTAAACAGGTAAGGATCATCCCAAAAGAAATATTTAACTCTCGAAAAGAACATTTTCTTATCTAAATTTGACTAATCATGAGGTACTAAACCCATAGCCAAATAATTAACTATATCAGCATACCATGGGCAGGAATTTAGCATAAACAATTGCTCATCTAGAAATGTATCATTTATTGGTGGATTAGGTAGGAATGAAGCATCTAATCTTAACATATGGTCTGCCACAGTGTTTTCACAACCTTTCTTATCCTTAATTTTCAAGTCAAACTCTTGCAATAGCAAAATCCATCTTATAAGCCTTGGTTTAGCATCTTTTTTAACTAACAAATACTTAAGTGCTGAGTAATCAGTGTAAATGATAGTATGACTACCTATTAGATATGACCTAAACTTTTCTAAGGCAAAAACCACTGCTAGAAATTCTTTTTCAGTTACACTGTAATTGATTTGTGTTTCATTCAATGTCTTGCTAACATAATATATTACTCTTGGTAGTTTGTTTAATTTTTAACCCAGAACTGCACCTAATGCATAATCTAATGCATCACACATTAATTCAAAAGGTTGAGACCAATCAGGTGCATAGACTATTGGTGAAGTGGTCAGGGCTTCCTTAAGAAAATTAAATGCTTTCGTGCATTCCTCATTAAATTCAAATGTGCATCCTTAATTAATAATTGAGTTAAAGGTCAAGCAATTTTACTAAAGCTTTTAATAAATCTTCTATAAAAACCAGCATATCTTAAAAATGCTCTTATGTCTTTAACTGTTCTAGCAATAGGTAAATTAGATATTAATTCCACTTTTGCTTTGTCAACTTTTGTGCCTTCAGTAGAAATAACATGTCCTAAAACTATTCCTCGTTTAACCATAAAATGGCATTTTTCCCAGTTTAACACTAACTTTTTCTGTTCACATCTCTCTAGTACTTTCTATAAATTAATTAAACATTTTTCATATGAGTCCCTATATATAGAAAAATCATCAATAAATACTTCTAAAAATTCATCTATAAAATCAGTGAAGATGTCTGTCATACACCTTTGAAATGTAGCAGGTGCATTGCATAGCCCAAAAGGCATACGACTAAAGGCAAATGTTCCAAAAGGACATGTAAAAGTTGTTTTCTCTTGATCCTCAAGTGAAATAGGGATTTGATTATAACTTGAATAGCCATCTAGGAAACAATAATACTCATGCCTTGCCAATTTTTCTTACATTTGATCTATAAAAGGCAATGGAAAGTGATCCTTCCTAGTTGCCGCATTTAGTCTTCTGTAATTTATACAAACCCTCTAACTAGTTTGAACTCTAGTTGGAACTAATTCCTTGTTGTCGTTTTCCACAACTGTTATCCTTGATTTTTTTGGTAATACCTGAACTGGACTCACCCAAGAACTATCAGATATTAGATAAATTATGTCATTGTCTAACCATTTAGAATTTCCTTTTTAACAACCTCTTTAATATTTGGATTTAATCTTCTCTATGGTTTCCTAACAAGTTTAATTTCAAATTCCAGATTAATCCTATGTTGGAAAATAGTTGAACTTATACCTTTTATGTCTGACATTTGCCATCCTATTGCTCCCTTATGCTTTCTCAACACTTTTAAAAGATTTTCTATTTGTATTGATGTTAAATCAGAAGCAATAATGACTAGTAGATTCTCATTGTTCTCCAAAAATGCATATTTTAAATTTTCTGGAAGTGGTTTCATCTCAAGCACCAGGTATTCTGAAGTTAATGATTCGTTATCTTTTTCAAATTGTTCTTCATTTGCATCCATATTCTCAGTTTGCTCAGAGATTTCCTCTTTCAACATTTCTTCATTCGATATTACACATTTTTCAACATGATCTAATTCCTCTACATTTAAGTCCTCATCTATTTTAAAAGTTTCAATTAGATTAACCTTAAAATGTTTAAATTGAAGCTCTTTAAAATTCTTCTTAACCCTACTGAAAATATTTAGTTCTAATTTTTGATCACCCCAAGCTAATTCCATCCAACCATTTCTACAACTTATGCACACATCGACTGTAGCTAAAAATGGTCTTCCCAAAATTATTATAGCTTGATATTGAGTTATACTTGAAGCTTTTGTTTCCATTACAGTAAAATCAACAGGGTAGACAACCTCCATAATCCTTACCAAAATATTTTCCACTTTTCCTAAAGGTATTCTTATGGATTTATCTGCTAGCTGAATCACTATTCTCATAGGTTTGATATTATCCAATTTTAACTTCTCATAAATAGAACTAGGCATGACATTAATTCCAGCTCCTAAGTCTATTAACATTGTATTAAAATAACAATTCCCTATATATCAGGAAACAACAGGAGTTCTTGGATCACTTAAATTTTCAGGTACAGGATTAATTAACATGGAGCTTACCTCTTTAGCTAAAAATGCCTTTTTTAAGATTTTCTTCCTTCTATTCATGGTACAAAGAGTTTTAAGATATTTGGCATAAGAAGGAACTTGTCTAATAATTTCCAATAATGGTATATTGACTTTAACTTGTTCAAATATTTTACTGATTTGTTCCATTTCTTGATCCTTAACGTTTCTCATCCTATGTGGAAATGGAAAGTGATTTTTGTTTGTTAACTTATCTTCATTTATAACATCTTTCTTTTCGATTTCATTACTGTTTTCAGATTCTTTACTATTTTGAGATTTTGTATTATCCTCTAACTTAGCATCAGCCTTGTCTTTTGGACTAGATTTTTCTTTAATTTTCTCTTTCTTTGTAAAATTTTCATTAATTTGTTCTTCTTTATCATCCTCTTTTGGACCTTCATAAATGACATTAGATCTTAATATTATACTTACATCTTTTGATTCTTCTTTTGATACATTGTCTGTTACAGGAGCATTAAAATCTTCATCTGAATTAAGGGTGACTAACACCTTAGATGACTCTTCTATATTTTTGGAAATAGGGTCGTTCATAATCTCAGATGGTCCAACTAAACAGTCCCTTACCAAATAATCTAGTAATTCATAGCCTTTCCAGATTTGATCTTTTTCCTTAAAATTTTCAGCTTCTGCATCTCTATAGAACTAATTTGGTGTGAATGTTGCACAAGTAACTATTGGTTCCTGCTAGAAACTTTCATCTTGTTTAGATAAATTAGAGTTGTTTATAAATAAGTCAATGGATCTTTGAATTTCATCTAACTTCTCCATTTGATTAAATGCAGTTAAATCATTATATTGATTTTCTTCCATTACCTCAAATGGTTGTTGTTGACCCCATGCTTAAACAGGTTGATCGGGGGGCCAGCTGGCCCACCGCCAGCATGCCGATACCAAACTCCGACAACCGGCTCCCTATTGGCCCATACTTAAACAACTTGATCGGGGGGCCAGCTAGCCTGCCGCTAGCAGGCCGGTACCAAACTTCGGCAGCCATCTCCCTATTGGCCCAAACTTAAACAGGTTGATTGAGGGGCCAGCCGGCCTGCCGCCGGCATGCCAGTACCAAACTCTGGCAGCCGGCTCCCTATTGGCCCATGCTTAAATAGGTTGATCGGGGGGCCAGCCAGCCTGCCACTGGCATGTTGGTACCAAACTCCAGCAACCGGCTCCCTGTTGGCCCATGCTTAAACAGGTTGATTGGGGGGCCAGCCGGCTCACCGTCGGCATGCCGGTACCCAACCCTGGCAGCCGGCTCCCCAGATCCCCCAGCTAAGCTGACATGCTCCACCCTTGTGGGGTGGCCGGATAGAACTAGCCGGCCAACTACCAGCACACCGGTAAAACACCTTGGTGGCCGACCTTTAACTCTCCCACCAATGTGCAAGTCTGTTCATACGCCTAGTCTGACCTCCAGGTTAAACACGTGGTAGCCAAACTCCTAGCTGGTGCAAAGCTTCGGCTATCCGCTACAACCAATTCTCCTGAATCACCAGCTAAAAACTCCTTGCGGATGCCGATCCCAACTAGTCGGCATCCGCCTATCACATAGCGGCTACCGGTTAACTACCTGAGAAGGTAAGGAAAATCAATTAGAAAGATACGACAAGATTTAATCACTTAAATCTCGCAATCAATCAATCACGCCGATCGCATTATTGAACCATGATATGCGCCGGGTTCCATCTTTTGATCCCCCAAAGAAGGAAGGTAACCCCTTATAAAAATAGGGCCTGCCCCCACATTGAGGCACGCTTTGACCCCTTGGAAAAGACGTCGGTTGGAGGTTCTGAAGGAGGAGAGCCGCTTGGAGCCCTGACGCCCTCTCGCAACACGAGAGCGAGGACTTCCGATCACCACCGACGAATCCCTGCAAGTAAGCCCTTCCTTCCTCGTCATTTTACGTATGATTTAACGACATTTTTCTCGAGCCTCGACCATGCTAGACCTTTCCCATGCAAGGGAAAGGTCAGAGGACATGCCTGGATGTCATTCCTTCGGATACATTTTTAGAAGGTACTGGAAGCCTCCCTCTCGGCAGGGTGAATCCACCCGGCACAGTCGAGTTCGGTTCGCAACCCCACTATCGGGTCCTTTTACGTGGAAACTCGCAATTTCCCCATGTGTTTTACGTGTTTTATCTGTTTTCTACATATTTCTCCGGGAGGTGTAAGACTACCCTCCCGATGCCTCGGAAAGGCTTCCAGGATGATGCCACTGGCATGCATCCTTGCCGGTATCAGCCGTTCGGACTTACGGACATGTATGACCTGACGGTTCTCGTTTCTCTGAGAGGTGTAAGACTGCCCTCCCGGTGCCCTGGAAAGGATTCCGGGATGACGCTACCGGCATGCATCTTTGCCGACGTCGGCTGTTCGGGCGTACAAACATGTACAACCCGACGGTTCCTGTTTCTTCGGGAGGTGTAAGACCACCCTCCTGATGCCTCAGAAAGGCTTCCGGGATGACGCCACCGGCATGCATCCTTGCTAGCGTCGGTCGTTTGGGCGTATGGACATGTACGACCCAATAGTTCCTGTTTCTCTGGGAGGTGTAAGACCACCCTCCTGATGCCCTGGAAAGGCTTACGGGATGACGCCGCCGGCATGCATCCTTGCCAGCGTCGGTCGTTCGGGCGTATGGACATGTATGACCCAACGGTTCCCGTTTCTCCAAGAGGTGTAAAACTACCCTCCCGATGCCTCGGAAAGGCTTCTGGGATGATGCCTCCAGTATGCATCCTTGCCAACATCGACCGTTCGGACATACGAACATGTAGGACCCGACGGTTCTCGCTTCTCCGGGATGACACCGCCAGCATATATCCTTGCCGACGTCGACCATCCGGGTGTATGGGTATGTACACCCGAGCGGTTCCCGATCACCACATAATTTTTCGATCCCCTGGAAAGACTTCTAGGATTAGGCTAGGTGTGGACGAACTGACTGTTGTGGTTTTCTATTTTTAGAGCTAGAGAGAGGCCGAGAATGCCCGGGCTGTTTGTGGGTGCCTAACACCTTCCACAACAGTACCCTTAGCATCGTATCTAGTTCTCTCATGTTTCGTATAGTGTTACACAATTTTACATCATTCTCATGATTTTATTATTTCAATGGTGGAACGACACTTCCCCATCTAGTTTTCCTTGTTTTCTGCACAAAAATAAGGTGGCGACTCCATTCAATGAGCCATCCACCCCATGTGGTAATGCGCTCACACCATCACCTTTCAATTCTCTATACCTTGGTCCATCCACTAGTGGAGCTGGTGGAAACCCATGGGCTTCCAGGTGATAGCCGGATGAAAGAGAGGGTACAGATTTTTGGTGACTCCACTAGGGAGACTCGCTATGTTTTATTGATTAAGTGACTCAAACTCTCACTCGTACAGCTCTTTTGTAGTTAGTCTTTTGTTTTCCGTTAGGATTTTTAGCGTACTTATTGCATTTGCTAAGGGAAGCCGCTTTCAAATGCATTGAACCACATCACCCTTCTTTGGTATCTCTGCAGATCCCTGCAGACCCCTACAAATCCTCTACGCATATTCTCCTCGCAGACCTTTGCAGCTTGCAAGTTCCGGACCCCGCTGGCTCCCCCTGTCCAGACCCCCTCACAAGCAAGAGCCATGGCCACCAATTCTGCTGCGACATCCGGATCTTCTCCTTCCATCTCTGTGGCAGCCTCTGTGCCACTGTCCATGGTCTTCGGCCCGCCACCACCTGTCGTCACCAGGATGAACTTCACTTGGCTGATCATCATACCTGCTGGAGCCACGGACCAGCCAAGGGCACCATACCTGTCTGCGCTTGCGGCATTCGACAATGCCACGACGCATCCTGCGCCACCCGCTTCTCTAGCCATTGAAATTGAAGGTAACAGGCCGGTTCCCTCACGGAACACTAGCCCATCCTACTAGCCAGCCTCAAACATTGAGGGCATCGGAGGGGCCAATGCCTTCCTGCCACCTCGACCGAGACATTTCGAGCAGACTCTCCTGGCTCACCAGTTGGTACACTACCAATAGCAAGGGATTGGTTCAGTAATCCCACAGCCGTAGCAGCCGCGCGTAACAGAATATACGCCACTCTCGGAACCACTGAGCCAGGTGTTCCACAAGGCCTAGACGTTGCTCACACTCCTTCCTGTCAGACCACCCCTAGCTATTCTTCTTGCTTGGTACAACTCACAGCAATACTGTGAATATCACAGATGTGCTGGCCATGCAACTGACCACTGCTGGACACTAAGATAGGCTATCCAGCGTCTCATCAACTCGGGAACCATTGAGCTCCAATAGCCTCCCATATCTCCTGAGTCGAGCTAGTAGACTTTCTCAAACCATATGGGAAACTCCCAGGTGAACATTATCTTCTTGGGTGCTCGAAGGCAGCATCCGCTTGAGGGGTTCTAGCATATGCAACCGATTTCCGCATGTCCAATCAGACGCGGACAAGATACAAAAAGATCCCTCCCTTCGGCACGACCCCTGGAAGCTGGGATCCCCTGGATGAACCTGGTCAACCTCATCCGTCCGGCCAGCCACCCACCGATGCTCGAGGAACTCCAGTTGTACTACGAGCAACTCCAGTCCTCCATCCTCATAGTTAACAGCCACCAGAGGAGGAGGAAGTCTTCATGACCTGCACCGCAACAGGCGCCATCCCCGTCTTCAGGAAAACTCTTCGTTTGCGTGGTGCCTGCGGCTGCCGCTTCAGTGGTACTAGCTGTCGAGACAACCGTACTGGCCGCCGGGACGACCATCCTGGCCCAACCCAAGGTGATTCTCTACTCACCAGCCGTCCCAGTATGAGCGGCCATCCTTGCGGTGCCTCCAATCCCCAAGGTCTCAATGACCAATATCACTTCCCTGACCAGCACTCCAGCCAGCGCGATCGCTCCAGCAGCTGCAACACCAGCAACACTCCAAGCCCATCTGGCAAAGTAGCAATTCTTTCCCTTAACCACGCCATCCGCTCTAGCCGCATCTACCTTCGAACAGCATAAGGGCAAGGAGGTTGTCATCTCTCCAGCTCCCATCCCATTCTCTCAATAGCCATCCACATGTACGGCTATAACCAGATCCGGCCAGGTATATCAACCAAAGCCGTGCCATGGAGGGATCTCCATCCCGAGAGTACCAAGCCAGACATCAACCGGTAGCCGTCCACCCGCTCCACCGGCTGCCGCCTCATCAGTACTGGTGGTCGCCTCATAAGCATCGGTCGCCCAGTCACTGCCACCCCCAGACCTATCAGTCCAGCTGCAAGGGATACACGCAGACATCTCACTATGGGATCTACTCTGGTCCTCTACCGAGCACCGGGAAACCCTCCTCAAGGCGCTGCAGGTGGCAAAGGTGAACAAAGGTCTCGCTCCCGGGGCCATAGAAGGAATGGTGGCCACGATGACAGTCCCCTCCTTCATCTATTTCTCAGATCTAGACCTCTCACCAGCCGGGACCGACCATAACTTGTCCTTGTACATCCGGGTACAATACAAGGACCTCTGCATCCCCATGGCAATGATCGACGATGGGTCCGGGCTGAACCTGTGCCCACTATAGGTCCTGCACAAGCTGGGGATTAAAGAACAAGACTTGCTCCCCACCGACCGGGTAATGAGAGGGTTCGATGGCACACTTCATGAAGCCAAAGGTGAGGTTGTCCTTCCCCTCGTCATCGGACCAGCAGCCTTCGAGGTTCCCGTGCACGTGGTGGACATTCCCCTGAGCTACAATCTCATCCTGGGCCACCCATTTCTCCACAAAAACTCCATCATACCTTCCACTCTTCATAGGATGCTTAAATTCCTATGGAAAGGGGAGGTCATCGTCAAACTGGCAAAGAGGTGCCGAAGCCCTACTGTCAACAACTCCTCGCGCTCCAACGAGAATTCATGGAAGTGTTTGCATGGGATTATGAAGACATGCTCGGGTTGGACGAACGAGTAGCGGTCCACCAACTGCCCCTCAAACCGGGAGCCCGACCTGTGAAGCAAAAAGCTCGGCAAATGAGACAGGAGTGGGCCCAGAAGCTGAAGGAAGAAGTCCACAAATAGTTGAATGTTTGATTCCTCCAACCTGTCTTCTACCCGGAATGGGTAGCAAACATGGTACCTGTCCCAAAGAAGGACGGGCGAGTACGCATGTGTGTCGACTGTCAGGACCTCAACAAGGCCTACCCCAAGGACGACTTCCCACTACCACACATAGATGTCTTGGTAGATGACGCCGCTAAGTACGGGGTGTATTCTTTTATGGACGGATTCTCCAGATACAACCAAATCCTCATGGCAGAGGAAGACAAGGAGAAGACCACATTCACAACCCCTTTGGGCATCTTCTGTTACAGGGTGATGCCATTCGGGCTCAAAAATGCTGGTGCTACTTATCAAAGAGCCATGACCACCCTCTTCCATGACATGATGCACAAAGAAGTCGAAGTCTACGTCGATGATATGGTAGTGAAGGCGTGCACTCATCAGTAGCATCTCAAGCACTTAAGAAGATTGTTTGAGGGCCACCACCGGAAAACTCCTCGACTTCGTCATCAGCAAACAAGGAATTGAGGTAGATCCCAACAAAGCAAAAGCAATCTTAGATATGCCTCACCCACAGACGGAACTACAAATCCAGAGCTTGTTGGGAAGGCTACAGTACAATGGGCGCTTCATCTCGCACCTCACGCCGATTTGCAAGCCCTTTTTTCAAGTTGTTGAAGAAAAAATGCCAGCTTCACGTGGACAATAGAATGCCAAGTCGCCTTTGACCACATCAAGCGACAACTGTCCTGACCGCCGGTTCTTGTGCCGCCTCATCCCGGGCAACCACTCTTCCTATAAATGTCGGTCATGACTTCTTCCGTTGGCGCAGTGCTGGGCCAGCATGATACCACCGACAGAATTGAGCAGGCCATATACTACCTTAGTAAAAAATTTACCGAGGTAGAGGAACGGTATGAGCTGATTGAAAAATACTGTCTCTCGTTGGTTTGGATAGTGAAAAAGTTGCGACACTACCTAGTGGTCTATTCAGTTTTGTTGCTTAGCTACCTGGATCGCCTACACTACCTCTTTGACCAGCCGACCTCTTGGTCAGTCGGTGGAGAGTCGGACGGAGACATCGGTTGCTGGCTTGTCTAAAGGCGGTGGCCGTGATGAGCCCCGTTCGTGCTGGTCCTTCATGGTCATAGGGAAATGGCCTCTTGGTCGGCTTGAGGGAGTCGGTCTGAGAAGCCGGTGGCAGGCTTGTTTGAAGGCGGCGGTCGCGATGATCCCTGGTTGAGTTTATCTTTCATGGTCCTGGGGAGTCAGTCTGAGAAGCCGACGGCCGACCTGTTTGAAGGTGGCAGCCACGATGTTCCCTGGTTGAGTTCGTCCTACATGGCCTTAGGGAGCCGGTATGAGAAGCCGGCAGCCGACCTGTCTGAAGGCGGCAGCCGCGATGATCCCCGGTTGAGTTCATCCTTCACCGCCTTTGGGAGCCGGTATGAGAAGCCGGCGACCGGTTGGTTTGAAGGTGGCCGCCGCTATCATCCCCAGTCAAGTTGATCTTTCATGACCGTGGGGAGCTGGCCCGTTGAGTCTCACCATTGGCGACTGTTAAGTGTACGAAATGGGATAGAGGGGCAAAATGCCCCTAGTTCTGACCTGAGGTGCAGGTCTTTTGGAGGAGATAGCAAGTTTCTTAGTGGAAGTGCCGGTAGCTGGTTGGGTAGTACGCTGAAGCCGAGTAAAACCCCCAGAAGAAGAAGTTAGTTGTTCAGGGCCGTGGGGAGCCGGTTCGAGAAGCTGGCAGCCAGCCTGTCTGAAGGCGGTAGCCACAAGGATCCCTAGTTGAGTTTGTCCTTCATGGCCTTGGGGAGCCAGTATGAGAAGCCAGCGTCCGATTGGTTTGAAGGCGGCGGCCACTATGGTCCCTGGTCGAGTTGTCTATGGGTAGAACTTCTTCAACTGCAACAGATTGACCAGGCCAAACTCTTGTTGGTGGCTTCATCAAAAAGGTAAGTGGCCCCCCACTGAGGGCCTTGGTGATGATGTATGGGCCATGCCAGTTTGGGGAGAATTTTCCTGTGGAACCTGTTGGGAAGATGGCGCGAAGGACTAAATCACCAGGCGTGAGGAGTCGGGACAGACTTTCTTGTTGTAAGCCCTTGCCATCTTTCACTGATAAGTTTGGGCATGGTCCAATGCTCTCAACCTTCTCTCGTCTAGGAGGTTGAGCTACAACAAGCGCGATTCCAACCACTGGTCATCGGAGTCTGCTGCTTCCTTAAGGATGTGAACGGACGAAAGTTCTACCTCCACCGGTAACACTGCTTCAAACCCGTATACCAGCGAGTATGGTGTTGCTCTGGTGGCAGTCCGCAGGGATGTCCGGTAGGCCCAGAGTGCATACGGGAGGTGGTCGTGCCAGTCTTTGTGTGTTCGGACCATCTTCTTAAGAATTCAGACCAGTGTCTTGTTAGCCACTTCGACTGCTCCATTCATTTGTGGTCTGTAGGGGGACACCCTTAGGTGATGGATATGGCACTGCTCGAGATAGCTCATGACCTGCTTGGCTGTAAAGTTGGTGCCGTTGTTGGTCACCACCTCGAAGGGCACGCCATACCGGGTGATGATGTTGTTGCACAAGAACCTTTGGGTGGCGGCTACCGTGACTATTTTGTAGGAAGCCGCCTCCACCCACCTGGTGAAGTAATCGATGGCCACCAGTATATACCAGTGTCCATTGGTGACTGTCGGCTTGACCTCGCCTACCACATCCAAGGCCCACATGGAGAATGGCCAAGGGGAAGCCATGTTGTATAATTCCTTGGGGGGCACATGGATGAGGTTTACATGTACCTGGCATTGGTGATAGCGATGGATGTAAGTGGTGCAATCTACCTCTATTGTGCTCCAATAGTACCCTTGGAGCATGATCTTTTTCGCCAGGAGGATCCCGTTCATGTGGGATCCGCAGACACCTTCATGGATTTCCTGCATAACCGTATGTGCCTCGGACTGGGTTACACACTGGAGAAGGGTCTAGTTGTGAGATCATTTATAGAGCTGTCCCTTGCTGAAGATGTAGCCGGCTGCTAGCCTAGATAACATACGTCGATCTTGGGTGGTAGCTTCTAACGGGAACTCTCTGGTCCCCAAGAAGGTTTGTATGTCTGAATACCAGTGGCAATCTTGTTGCTGTGAGTTCTCTAGATCACCACCTGGGGACCTGTGGTCTGTATTGTTTGGTTCGTCAACTAGGGCCGGTTCTCTATGTTGGTTGATTATTTGCTAGTTGCTGGGGCGGCTAGCTGGATGCAGAGTCGAGGGTCTAACGTCTGCTTGCTTAGGGACTTCTGTGAGGTGGTAGACGTTTTCACTGTAGGCCGGCTAGTGAAGTGTTGTGACTTCTATGGCTATGCTCTGACCTTCCATGACCACTACCCATGATGCTAGGACGGCCAGAGTGTCCACATACGGGTTATGCTTGCGACCGACGTGTTGGAAGTGGATGAACTGGAAGTTGCTTGCTAATCGTAGTACGCGTTCCTGGTACGGTTGGAGCTTGGGGTCTCAGGTTTTCCACCTATTGAGGGTTTGAGAGATTACCAGCATGGCATCGCCGAATACGTGCAAATGGGTGACCTGGAGTTCCAGTGTGAGTCGTAGCCCCATGACGCAAGCCTCGTACTCTACCTCATTGTGTGAGCATGTGAAGAGAAGCCGCTTGGCTACGGGCAGCATTCGTCCTTGTGGATCCACTAGGACGACCCCTACCCCGTGGCCTTTAGTGTTGACCGCTCCATTGAAGTACAAGGTATGGGGTTCCAGCTGGTCAGGATCCGGCTCGTTGATGGTGAAGACGGGCTCATCTGGGAAGGAATCCTCCAACGACTAGTAATCAGGCAAGGGCTGGTGTGCCAGCTGGTCGGCCATGGCTTGGGCCTTCATGGATTTCTGGGATACGTACCTGCCCACCAGCTCTGCGAGGAGCATTTGCCATTTTATGCACCTACCCACCAAGGCCGGCTGGTCGAAGAGGTAGCGCAGGGGATCCAGGTGGCTAAGCAACAAAACTGGATAGACCACCAAGTAGTGTCGCAGCTTCTTCATTGTCCAAACCAACGAGAGACAGTATTTTTCAATCAGCTCGTACCGTTCCTCTACCTCGATAAAATTTTTACTAAGGTAGTATATGGCTTGCTTGATTCTGTTGGTGGTATCATGCTAGCCCTGCACTGCACCCATGGAAGAAGCCGTGACTGACATGTATAGGAAGAGCGGTCGCTTGGGATGAGGTGGCACAAGAATCGACGGCCGGGACAATTGCCGCTTGATGTGGTCGAAGGTGACTTGGCATTCTGTTGTCCACGTGAAGCTGGCATTTTTCTTCAACAATTTGAAGAAGGGTTCGCAAATCGGTGTGAGGCGTGAAATGAAGTGCCCGATGTACTATAGCCTTCCCAACAAGCTTCGGATATGCTGTTCCGTCTGTGGATGAGGCACATCTAAGATTGCTTTTGCTTTGTCAAGATCTACCTCAATTCCCTGTTTGCTGATGATGAAGCCAAGGAGTTTTCCGGTGGTGGCCCCGAATGTTGATTTTGACAAGTTTAACCTGAGCTTGTATTTCTTTAGGTGCTCAAACAATCTTCTTAAGTGCTTGAGATGTTGCTGATGAGTGTGCACCTTCACTACCATATCGTCGACGTAGAGTTCAACTTCTTTGTGCATCATGTCATGGAAGAGGGTGGTCATGGCTCTTTGATAAGTAGCACCAGCATTTTTGAGCCCGAATGGCATCACCCTATAACAGAAGACACCCCAAGGGGTTGTGAATGCTGTCTTCTCCTTGTCTTCTTCTGCCATGAGGATTTGGTTGTATCTAAAGAATCCGTCCATGAAAGAATATACCCCGTACTTGGCGGCGTCATCTACCAAGACATCTATGTGTGGTAGTGGGAAGTCGTCCTTGGGGCTAGCTTTGTTGAGGTCCCAATAGTCGACACACATGCGTACTCGCCCGTCTTTCTTTGGGACGGGTACCATGTTTGCTACCCATTCCAGGTAGAAGACAGGCTAGAGGAACCGGACATTCAACTGTTTGTGGACTTCTTCCTTCAGCTTTTGGGCCCATTCTTGTCTCATTCCCAAAGCTTTTTGCTTCACAGGTCGGGCTCCCGGTTTGAGGGGTAATCGGTGGACCACTACCTGTTCATCCAAACCGGGCATGTCTTCATAATCCCATACAAACACTTCCATGAATTCTCGCAGGAGTGCGAGAAGTTGTTGACGGTAGGGCTCGGGCACCTCTTTGCTAATTTTCGTTTCTTTTCCATGTCGTTCATCCCCAAGGTTTACAAGTTTGATTTCGTCAGTAGACGCTATACCGGTAGACTCGAGTGGTTGGACCCACGGGCCTACCTCTTCAGATTCTTGATTTCGCAGGTAGGGATCGCCAAGGTCTTCCACGGCTTATTGACCCTCAAGCTGAAGGAGTGTTGGATGATGGACCTGGCAAGAGCGGCACTCGTGGTTTCTAGGCTGGGTGCCGGGTAGGTGGACTGGCTGCCGGTTCAAAGTAGTGGTGAACCTCGGGAGTGCTTCAGAGGAGACAGTGGTGGACTTGCCATACCCGTCTTCTTGGGGTGTCATGCTGTCGGGCTCCATCTATTGCTCTGGCCGCCAAGCGTTCAAGGAGGGTGAGGGACAGAATGCCCCTAGTTCTACCCCAGTGGGAGGAACCGGCTGCCAGGTGGATAGGAGGCGGAAGCCTGATGGAGTCTCGGATGAAAATGCAGTAGACCGGTCACGTTCGCTTGCTTGAGTGACCGTGGCGGAGGAGGGGTAGAATTCCCCTAGTTCTACCCCATGATGTTGGCCAGTATTCTGTTTGTGGAAGATGTCACCCAGACTGAGTAGGCTGGCTGTCCCGACTCTGCAATGCGGCACCCCTGTCGAGAGTTGATGGTTTCCGGTTGATCAAACTGGTGCCCGGAGGATCGGTTGTCCACTGTGCCGGGCGAGATACTTGGTATGATTGCCAACTCTCGGCTGACTTGGTCGGGTTGCCAAGTTGGTGGCTATTGAGGACACAACTGCCGGTGCACTTGTGCATGGGATGCCAAGCCCCGTTGCTAAAGGAGCGGGTTCCAACGTGAGTCGCCCGGAAGCCATTAGGCTTGCCTCTTGACGTTGATGACCTGCAAGCCTGGAGTGTCCCCACCTAGGTCATTAGGTGGGTGTTGCGGTGCTAGGTGGAAGGACAGGGGGAAGGGGCACACCTTGCCGTCCCCTTTCCTTGCACAGACCAGTCGAACACAACGTCCATTTCCAAAGTTCCTCCCTGTAGGATGGGCGATGGCGAGGGAGGTTGGTGAAGGGTTGGATCCCCAGTGCATAACGAGGATTCTTCGAACAGTCGCAACAAACCGTCTTTTGGCTCCTGGTCTGGCTGTGGGTTGTCCTCCCAAGGCTCCATGCACCTGGACAGATAGTCGAAGGCAGTTGGGTTCTGGAGACCCGGTGGTGAGGTGGCAGCCAGTTCCGGTGTCGGGTGTTGTGATCCAGAGGATGCCACAGCAGCCACGGATTGTCTTGGGTGATAGTAGTTCTCCACCAGTATGACAATGACCTCTCCTTTTCATAGGAACTTAAGCATCCTATGAAGAGTGGAAGGTATGATGGAGTTTTGGTGGAGAAATGGGTGGCCCAGGATGAGATTGTAGCTCGGGGGAATGTCCACCACATGCACGGGAACCTCGAAGGCTGCCGGTCCAATGACTAGGGGAAGGACAACCTCACCTTTGGCTTCATGAAGGGTGCCATCGAATCCTCTCATTACCCGGTCGGTGGGGAGCAAGTCTTGTTCTTTAATCACCAACTTGTGTAGGACTTGTTGTGGGCACAAGTTTAGCCCAGACCTGTTGTCGATCATGACCATAGGGATGTAGAGGTCCTTGTATTGTACCCGGATGTACAAGGATAGGTTATGGTCGGTCCCTATCGGTGAGAGGTCTAAATCTGAGAAATAGATGAAGGAGGGGACTATCACCATGGCCACCATTCCTTCTATGGCCCCGAGAGCGAGACCTTGGTTCACCTTTGCGACCAGCAGTGCCTTGAGGAGGGTTTCCCGGTGCTCGGTAGAGGACCGGAGTAGATCCCATAGTGAGATATCTGCCTGTATCCCCTGCAACTGGATTGATAGGTCCAGGGGTGGCAGTGACTGGGCGACCAGTGTTGATGAGGCGGCAGCCGATACTGATGAGGCGGTAGCCGGTGGAGCAGGTGGGTGGCTACCAGTTGATGTTTGGCCTGGCACTACCGAGATGGAGATCCCTCCATGGCGCGGCTTTGGTTGATATACCTGGCTGGACCTGGTTATAGCCGTACATGTGGACGACTGCTGAGAGAATGGGATGGGAGTAGGGGAGATGATGACCTCCTTGCCCTTATGCTGTTCGAGGGTAGATGCGGCTGGAATGGATGGCACGGTCAACGACAAGAATTGTTGCTTTGCTAGATGAGCTTGGAGTGGTGTTGGTGTTGCAGCTGCTGGAGTGACCATGCTGGCTGGAGTGTTGGCCAAGGAAGTAAAATTGGTCATTGAGGCCTTGGGGATTGGAGGCACCGCAAGGATGACCACCCTGACCGGGGCGGCTGGTGAGTAGAGAATCACCTTGGGTTGGGCTGGGATGGTTGTCCCGGCAACCGGTACAGTTGTCTCGATAGCCGGTACCATCGATGCGGCAGCCACAACCGCCACTCGAACGAAAATTTTTCCTAAAGACGGGGATGGCACTTGTTGTGGTGCAGGTCATGAAGACTTCCTCCTCCTCTAGCGACTGTTAACCATGAGGACGGAGGACTGGAGTTGCTGGTAGTATGGCTGGAATTCCTTGAGCGTCGACAGGTGGTTGGTTGGACAGATGAGGCTGACCGGGTTCAGCCAGGGGATCTCGGCTTCTAGCGATCGTGCCGAAGGGAGGGATCTCTTTGTCCCTTGTCCGCGTCTGGTTGGATATGTGGAAACCGACTGCATATGCCAAAACTTCTCAAGCGGATGCCTCTTTTGGGCACCCAAGAAGATAGTGTTCACCTAGGAGTTTCCCGTATGATTCAGGAAAGTCTGCTGGCTCGGCTTGGGAGATATTGGAGGCTATTGAAGCACGATGGTTCCCGAGTTGATGAGACGCTTCAGCAGATCTATGATATTTGCAGTACTGCTGTGAGTTGTACCAAGCGAGAAGAACAGCCAGGGGTGGTTTGACAAGAGGGAGCGTGAGTAGTGTCTGGGCCTTGTGGAATACCTAGCTTAGTGGTTCTGAGAGTGGCGTGTATTCTGTTATGCGTGGCTGCAGGGGTGGCTGGCGTGGTTCCCGCTGTTGCTGCCGGACGGGGCGCTATTGGTTAACGCCTGTTTGACCCCCATTTTGCCCCTGGTTCCTTTGTCGAGAGGACATCGGGGGCGTTGCCTACCATTGCCGACGAGCAGGTGGCTCTGGTGCGGTTTCCGGTGGTGGTGCCTTGGGCCTCCAAGGCTGCTAATTTGGGGTCACTCAGGTGGTGTAGATCGGCTATTGAACCGAGGTGATTGCCGGCAGATGGTACTCCTGGGTCGAGGCATATACATACTGCGGCTAGTATAGTGGTGGTGCGGCTGCCACGACGGTCACGGGAGACGGCCGGCGGTTGTACCCTATGTTGTCGTTCCTCCGGGAGTCGCGGTTGTTCCCTGTGTTGTCACCTATGGCCAGCGGCTGGGGACGTGTTGGCCCCAAACGGAAGGACTGAGAATCTCCCCGACTTCAGGAATCCCTCCAAGCAGCTGCCAGCTTTGATTAACTGGGAGAAGGTTGAGTATGATTGAATGCACAGGAGTGCTGCCAGTGACGGCTGAGCACCCTGTACATTTATGTCCAGAGAGTCCTCCTCGGCAGGTTTGTCCCGGATTTGGGATGCCAGGGCCCTCCACCTGCCGACGTAGCCACTGAATGGCTCATTGTCACGTTAGTAGAGGCAGCAGAGATCCTCCAACTTGGGTGCCAAGTCCAAGTTGTATGCGTACTGTTCCTGGAACATGTACGCCAGCTGTTCCCAGGTGTAGATCTTCGTCAAGTCCAAGGACATGTACCAGGAAAGTGCAGGTCCTTGGAGAGATTTCTGGAACAGCTGGACGAGGAGCTTTTCCTCATGTTGTAGCGCTGCCATGTCTCCGAAGAAGGCTCGGAGGTGTGCGCGGGGGTCACTGTGCCTGTTGTATTTAACTAGTTCGGGCATCTTGAAGTTAGGAGGAAGCGTTGCCTCGGGATAGAAATAGAGGTTCTGGAAGGCACAGGAGGGTTCCAGTGGGTCGGACTTCTTGTTCTGGAAGGATGCCTCCAGTTTGGCTATCCTCTGCAGTAGTTGTCCTTGCAGGTCCAGCATTGCGGCAGCAATAGTGGCGGCTGCCGGCTATAGTGGTGGCTGGAAGAATTGGCCTACAACAGGAGTGGTGACGACGTCGTACTCTTCAGTGTGTGGCCTCTCTGGGACACAAATGGTTGGCCTAGGTGGGATTACTGAACCAATCCCTTGCTGTTGGTAGCGTGCCAATTGGTGAGCCAGGAGGGTCTGCTCGAAGTGTCCCGGTCAAGGTGGCAGGAAGGCGTCGGCCCCTCCTATGCCCTCGATGTTTGAGGGCGGTTGGTAGGATGGACCGGTGTTCTGTGCGGGAACCGGCTAGTTACCTTCAATTGCAGTGACCGGAGAAGCAGGCGGTGCATGATGCACCATGGCATTGTCGAATGCCATAGCCGCAAACAGGTCTGGCACCCTTGGTTGGTCCGTGGCTCCAGCAGCTACGATGATCGGCCGGGTGAAGTTCATCCTGGTGACAACGGGTGGTGGTGGGCCGACGACCACGGACAGCGACACAGAGGTTGCCATGGTGACGGAAGGGGAAGATCCGGATGTCGCAGCGGAATCGGTGGCCATGGCTCTTGCTTGTGAGCGGGTCTGGACAGGGGGAGCTAGCGGGGTCCGGAACTTGCAAGCGGTAGAGGTCTGCGAGGAGAATCTGCATGAAGGATCTACAGGGGTCTATAGGGACCTGCGGAGATCTGCAGGGATACCAAAGAAGGGTGATGCGGTTCAATGCATTTGAAAGCGGCTTCGCTTAGCAAATGCAATAAGTACGCTAAAAGTCTTATCGGAAAAAAAAAGACTGACTACAAAAGAGCCGTACGAGCGAGAGTTTGACTCACTTAATCAATAAAATGCAGCAAGTCTCCCCAGCGGAATCGCGAAAAATCTGTACCCTCTCTTTCATTCGACTATCACCCGGAAGCCCATGGGTTTTCGTCGGCTCCGCCGGTAGATGGACCAACGTACAGAGAATTGAAAGTTGATTTCGGGAGCGCATCACCTTGTGGGGTGGATGGCACGTTGAACGAAGTCGCCACCTTATTTTTGGGTAGAAAATAAGGAAAACTGGATGGGGAAGTGTCATTCCGCCATCGGAACGATAAAACCACATATTATGTAACAATATGCGAAACATGAGTGTACCCTCTCTTCCATCCGGCTATCACCCAGAAGCCCATGGGTTTCCGCTGGCCCCACTGGCGGATGGACCGAGGTACAAAGAATTGAAAGTGGATTTTGGGAGCGCATCACCACGTGAGGTGGATGGTTGGTTGAACGGAGTCGCCAACTTATTTTTGGGTAGAAAATAAGGAAAACCAGATGGGGATGTGTCCTTCCACCATCGAAACGATAAAACGACAGAAAATGGTGCAATGCTATACGAAACATGAGAGAACTGGATACGGGGCTCAGGGTACTATTGGGGAAGGTGTTAGGCACCCCCAAACAGCCAGGGAAATCTTGGCCTTTGTCTGGCTCTAAAAATGGAAAACCATAATAGTCAGTCCGGCCATACCTGGCCTCGTCCTGGAAGTCTTTCCAGGAGATCGGAAAAAATCTCTAGTGACCGGGAACCACCCAGGTGTACATACTCGTACACCCGGACGGCTGACGTAGGCAAGGTCACATGCCGGCGGGGTCATCCCGAAAGCCTTTCCGGGGCATCGGGAGGGGAGTCTTACACCTCCTGGAATTCGGGAACCGTCGGGTCATACATGTTCGTATGCCCGAATGGCCACCGCTGGCAAGGATGCATGGCGGTGGCGTCATCCCAGAAACCTTTCCGGGGAATCGGGAGGGTAGACTTACACCTCCTGGAAAAATGGGAACTGTCGGGTCGTACATGTTCATATGCCCAAATGGCCACCGCCGGCAAGGATGCATGTCGGTGGTGTCATCCCTGATACCTTTCCAGGGCATCGGGAGGGTAGTCTTACACCTCCCGAAAAAATACGGGAACCGTCGGGTCGTACATGTTTGTACGCTTGAACGACCGCCGCCAGCAAGGATGCATGCCGGTGGCATCATCCCGTAAACCTTTCTGGGGCATCGGGAGGACAAACTTACACCTCCCAAAAAATGGATAAAAACACGTGGGGAAATTGCTAGTTTCCCCGTAAAAAGACCCGACAAAGAGGTCATGACCGAACCGAACTCAACCGTGTCGGGTGGATTCACCCGACTGGGAGTGCGGCTGCCGGTACCTTCAAAAATGCATCTGAAGGAATGACATCTAGGCATGTCCTCCAACCTTTCCTTTGCATGGGAAAGGTCTTGCACAGTTGGGGCTCGAGAAAAATGTCTTTAAATCATACATAAAACGACGAGGAAGGAAGGGCTTACCTGCAGGGATTCGTCGGCAGTGATTGGAAGTTCTCACTCCAGTGCGGCGAGAGGGCATCGGGGCTCCGAGCGGTTGTCCTCCTTTAGAACATCCAACCGGCATCTTCTCCAAGGGGTGTAAGCGAGCCTTCAGGGGAGGTAGAGGCCCTCTTTTTATAAGGGGTCACCTTCCTTCTTTGGGGGGATCCGAAGATGGAACCCGGCACATATCTCGATTCAATCACGCGGTCCGCGTGATTGATTGATTGTGAGATTTAAGTGATTAAATCTCGTCGTATCTTTCTAATTGATTTGCCTTACCTTTCTGGGTAGTTAACCAACAACCTCTGTGTGGCAGGCGGATACCGGCCGGTTCTATCCGACCACCCCACAAAGGGGAGCATGTTGGCTTAGTTGGGGGATTTGGGGAGCCGACTACCAGATTTTTGTACCAGTATGCCGGCGGCTGGCTGGCTGGCCCCCCGATCCATCTATTCAAATGTGGGCTTTGAGAAGCCGGCTGCCGAATTTTTGTACCGGTATGCCAACGACTGGCCAGCTAGCCCCCCGATCCATCTGTTCAAATGTGGGCTTTGGGGAGCCGGCAGCCGGATTTTTGTATCGGTATGCCAGTGGCTGGCCGGCTGCCCCCCCCCCCCCCGATCCATCTGTTTAAGCATGGGGTCAACAGAATGCCCCTCCCTAGGCGAGGTTGTATGACCTCGGTGGAAGGAAACCGACATCCTAGGGTTGAATGACCCTCCATGCGTGAGTGGTAAGCCATGCGAGATTTCACACTTTGTGAATCATCTATCGCTGGTTATAAAATAGAGTCGGGCTTACACTCTCGGTCACCTAACTGAGAGATGCCATAAGTGGTGTTAGCTGGCTGTGTTACTTCCAAAGGTATCCAATCATGGTGGATTTGAATGAGATTAGCATGTGTAGGAGGGAGAAAAACACGAAGGAAAGTCGAAATCACGGCTGGCGGCGGCTTGGATGCGCGGCTAGGGTTCCAGGCATGCCCAAACGCCCAAATCACAAATGCAAACGAGATTTACGTGGTTCCCCAACTTGGGTACGTCCACGGATGTCTCTCCTTGGGTTCTTCACTATCTTCAAATGGTGGATTACAAGAGAAAGGGAAAGGGAAGAGTGGGATAGCCGACGCACCAAGGGTTGGCTCAGCCTCCTCACACAAAGCTTCTCTTCTAACAAAAATGATCTCTCACAAAAACCCTAATTCCCTTTTGGGCATTTGGATGGCCTTATATAGTGGCTAATTATCTATGACAAAAATGCCCTTACAAACATAATAAGATTCAAGACATATTCAACAAATCTCCACCTTGTCTTGAATCGACTTCCACTTAAACCCCAAAGAGAGAAGGAGAGACACCAACCGCCCTTCAGTTGCAATAGTAGACATTTAGTAAGTCCAAGCAATGCTTTAAATTACTCTCCACAATGCCCTTGGTGAACATATCAACTGGATTATCTTTAGTGCAAACCTTTAGAATCTTGATCCTGTCTTCATTTCTGAGGAAATGAAACTTAACATCAATATGTTTAGTTCTATCATGAAAGACATTATCTTTGGCAAGACAAATGGCACTGAGACTATCACAATATATATCTGCCTTATCAATTTCCCAACCCAAATCGCC
>JAMKPZ010000995.1:0-29290 GCA_024699675.1 Amphibolis antarctica | reverse complement strand
CCTCTCGACCCGTCTTTGTCGCCTAAGGGTCGCTTCTACTGGACAAGGGAACTACGTTTCCAAACTCACATGCGTGAATGTCCAAGCAGTTATCTCTTGACGTGAGGCGAGCCACCTTTCATTCCCCTGCAGGTCTGGATAGCACGATTGGGTCAGAACAGCTACCTTGCGCAAACTCCATCACGGGCACCCGCTTGGAAACCCCTATACAGAAGCAACGAAACAAAATGCCAGAAAAGGAGTCACCAGAAAATGTCCCAACCTTTCTACACAACACGACACCGATATCCATGGATAAGGGGAAGGGACAACACTCCTTCCCCACCTTTGGAACTAACGTATAATCAAGCGTGTAGGCGAAATAACTGGTTGCCAGGTAAGATCAGCCAGCCACCGTCACCATTACCCGAGGATGTTCGACTCCTCAACACAACCCAAGTCAAAATGTCAACTGTCCTAGGCGAAGGTGAGGAAAGTTCACCCATGCACGCTAGCTCAGACAGTTGGACGCCCAGACCACAACCCGCGCAAGACAAGACGATGCACGGAAAAATCAGTCGGTTGCCAGGTAAAACGACCGGCCACCACCACCAGTACCCAGGTACGATCGACTCCTCAACATACCTCAAAAACCGTACTTAGACATATGGATCGGGCGTTTAACCAGCCCGCCACCGGCAAACTGGTAAGAAAACCCAGTTGCCGGCACCCCGAAAACCATACTTAGACGTATGGATCGGGCGTTTAACCGGCCCGCCACCAGCAAATCGGTAAGAAAACCCAGTTGCCGACAACCATAAAACCATGCTTAGATGTATGGATCGGGCGTCTAACCAGCACGCCACCAGCAAACCAGTAAGAAAACCCGGTTGCCAACACCCCAAAAACCATACTTAGACGTAAGGATTGGGCGTGTAACCGGCCCGCCATCGGCAAACTGGTAAGAAAACCCAGTAGCCAACACCCCAAAAACCATACTTAGATATATGGATCGGGTGTGTAACCAGCCCGCCACCGGCAAACTGGTAAGAAAACCCGGTTGCCGACACCCCGAAAACCATACTTGGATATATGGTTCGGGTGACCAACCGGCCCACCGCCGGCAAGACAATAAGAAACCTCCGATTGCCGGTTCCCCGAAACCCATGCTCGATGAATGGTTCGGGTGACCAACTGGCTTGCCGTTGACAAGTCGGTAAGATAACCAGGCTGCCGGCTCCCCCAAAATTCCCAACATGGCACAAACGTGGTCTTAGTGTCACTACTCCAAATCTCGCCCGCAAACTCACAAGAGCACTCGAGAAGATAGTTATGGACAAGTTTCCATTAAAGTTAAGATATTATTCATCATTTAAAAGGGGGGGGGTACAAACAGACTACTCCTCCTCAGAAGACTCTAAGGGTTCAAACCTCCGGGGCTCAAATCTCCGGGGTCGGTTCTCTGGCGCTCCCATCTCCGTAGGTCACGAGCCCGCTCCCACCGCTCTATCCGGTCGACTAGCAGGATCAACCGATCTTCTCGGCTCAATAATTAGATAATGACTTCGTCTCGAGCATAGAGACGGTCCAGCGACACATGCAAATCCTCGACATAATCCGGGTTCAAAGAAGTTCCATCGGTAGACCGGGAAGTAGAAGCAGGAGTAGGAGGACGGCGCCCGGTTGACCGCCCGCCAGATGGCGAGCTAGACCGCTTAGAGGCAAGCCTCTCGTACTGACCCAAGTCGACTGACGTAATGGGCTGGATTTGGAGCGGAACCCTCTACCGACCTCCGATTGAGATACGGAGGAAGTGGGCTAGCTCCACCATCGCCTCCCCAAAGAGCAACTGGCTGGGAGGCCGCCAGACCGGGAGAATCATGCCACGCATTTGGCACCGAACCGCCGCCGCCCAGTTCAACTGGCAACCCATTACCACCGTGAAAGTCGCAAGGTAAGTCGCCACGCTAATTTCGTCCCAATGCCCCCCTTTCTGGGGGATTGTGTTGTTGAGGACAAAGGAGACGAGGTGGGCGACCGGGTTTAGGTCCCGAGCCTTAACGATCCGTTGGTCAAAATTGGCATCCGCGGCAACTACCGCATTGATGTCGCCGATGCTCCAGGGAATGTTCAACAAGGGGGAGAAAATGTCCAAACCGGTAAAGCGGAGTCCCAACACCTCTAACAGGAGTGCATCGGAGATTTCTATTGGTCCTGACTGGAGGCTCAGATAAAGTTGCGACTCCACCTTCGATAGGTTGGAGTGCATCTCGACCACCAAGCCGGGGACGGTCTCGACCTGGCAGAAGTCCCGGATGAAAGGAAGCAAGCCATGCTTGGCAAACTGCTACTCCACCTCCGGCAATCGGTCAAACTTGGCCGGCCTCCCATGTAACACCGTCTTTACGGCCAAGCCGCCATCGACGGGGGACGTCAAATCCTAATCTGTTTCAGGGGGAGCCATGCCATTAGTGGCCACCTCCTCAGAATCGGTCGGAGTCTGATACCAAGGGAGTGCCAGCCGGACCGATCCCACCTCTGAAGCCGCATCATCAGGAATCTCGAACGGCCCTGATGGAGTTCTAGCAAGACGCTGTTGCCAGTCCACGGTGGCCTTGCGATGCATCCGGCGCCGCGAGCTTTGAAGGGGGGCCTCCGCTGAAGCCTCACCTTCCATTGGCACACAGGAGCTAGAGGCACCAGAGCTCTGTCACCGTTCTCCCAACCACCAATGAGACATGGCCTCGGCCGAAGTAGCATCATAGCCGTTGCTGGTTAATTCAAAGAAAATGGCTAGGCGGGCTGATTCGGCCCAGTTGGGACAGTTGAGCTGTTCCGCCGGCATGTTCCTCAAAGTCACTGGCAGAAGATCGAACCATCGTCGCGTAGACCCAGAAGCTGATTGGTGGACGTGCCCCGTAACATTTTTGGTGCGAGGCATGTTGATTAAAGCTCAAGGGAAGAAGTTAAGGAAAGATAGAAGAAAATCCAAACGAGAACTCAAAGGAGGAGTGAAAACGAGAGGGAGGGATGAGGAAATCTCCAACGACCTCCCCTCTATTTATAGGAAAATAGGTCACCCGGATTCCACGTGGTTGGAAGCGGCAACCGGTTCAAAAATCGGTTGTACAAAAATCAAGAAAGCTGAAATGATTCCTGACAACTTTTAAAAGGTACGGTCAAGGCACGGTAACCGAGAAATGTGCACAGAAAACAGAAAAGACGAACGAAAATCGAGAAAAGTACAGAAGCATGCAAACACTGAGGTGGCAACCACGTAACCAACTAGACGGAACGTAATGTCACAAAAAGTATGATGTGACTATTCACGACAACTTTTAGAAAAGAAACACATGAAGCCTTCACATCACATCCCTGTGGCCGGCTCCCACAAGGTGGTTGCCGCATAATCAACCGTTCAACATCTAAGATGCGGGGAGATACGGCATAGCCTCCGGGCACGGTACGCGAACACTTTCCACCTCGTTACCCGGTCACCGGCACCCACAAGGTGGCTGCCACACAACCAACCAGCTAGCGATATGGCATCCCCTGGTCAAGTGACCGAGGGTGTTAGCCCGATCCTATTGTCCAACCTACAATGGATAATTCACGAAAGTGTGAAATCTCGCATTACCTATCGTCTACGCATGGAGGGTCATTCAACCCTAGGATGTCAGTTTCCTTCCTTAAAAGTCATATAACCTCGCCTAGGGAGGGCCATTCTGTTGACCCCATGCTTAAAGGGGGGATGGAGTCGGCAAGCCGCTTCAAGGAAGTGGCACCCAGACCCCCAAAAACCCACATTTGGTAAAAAGTTGGGGGGATGGAGCCGGCTTGCCGTCGGCAAGCCGCTTCAAGGAAGCGGCACCCGGATCCACAAAAACCCACATTTGGTAAAAAATTGGGGGGATGGAGCCGGCTTGCCGCTGGCAAGCCGCTTCAACGAAGCAGCACCCGGACCCCTAAAAACCCACATTTGGTGAAAAGTTGGGGGGATGGAGCCGACTTGCCGCTGGCAAGCCACTTCAAGGAAGCGGCACCCAGACCCCCAAAAACCCCCATTTGGTGAAAAGTTGGGGGGGATGGAGCCGACTTCCACCCGCCCCATAGCGGTAGCCGGTTAGCTACCCAAGAAGGCAAGCCGAATCAATCAGGAAAATACGACGGGATTTAATCACTGAAATCTTGCAAATCGATTACGCGGACCACGTAATCAAGCCTGGAATCACGCCGCCTTCCATCTTCGGGCACCCCAAAAGAAGGAAGGCAACCCCTATAAAAGGAGCGGGCCCCCCATATCACAAAGAAAAAAAGGGAGGATTTCGGAAGGGCGAGATTTTCTGGGAAGAAGGTTGACACCCTCAGGAGAAACGACCGTCCACCGGTTCCGAAGGAGGAAAGTAGCTCACGGCCTCGACGCCTTTTCGCCGTGCCGGAGCGAGGACTTTCGATCCCCATCGACGACGACCCCCTATAGGTAAGTCCTTCTACCTTCGCCATTTTACATATGTTTTTACGAAGCTTCGTCAAGCCCCGACCACATAACACCTTTCCCGTGCAAGGCAACAGTCGGAGGACGGACCCGGGTATCATTCCTTTGGAAACACATCCGAAGGTGCCGGTGGCTACCCTCCTGGCCGAGTGAATCCACCTCGCCGGGTGAATCCACCTGGCCCGGTCGAGCTCAATTCTGTCGGGTCTTTTCACGTGGAAACCCCAAGTTTCCCAGCAAGCTTTACGAATTTTTAGCCGATCTCTGCGGGTCCTTCTCGGGGTCCTAGAAAGGTTTCTAGGACGACGCCACCGGCAAGGATGCCGACGGCGGCCATTCGGGTGTACGAACACGTACAACCCAATGGTCCCCGTACGTTTTTCCGGGAGACGTAAGTCTACTATACCGATGCCCCGGAAAAGTTTCTTGGACGACGCCACCAGCAAGGATGTCGGCGGTGGCCGTTCGGGTCTACGAACACGTACAACCCGATGGTCCCCGTACGTTTTTCTGGGAGACGTAAGTCTACTCTCCCGATGCCCCGAAAAAGTTTCTGGGATGACGCCATCGGCGTGGATGCCGGCGGTGGCTGTTCGGGTGTACGAACACGTACAACCCAACGGTCCCCGTACGTTTTTCCAGGAGACATAAGTCTACTCTCCCGATGCCCCGGAAAAGTTTCCGGGACGATGCCACTGGCGAGGATGCCGGCGGCCGCCATTCGGGTGTACGAACACGTACAACCCAACGGTGCCCATACATTTTTCCGGGAGACGTAAGTCTACTCTCCCGATGCCCCAGAAAAGTTTCATTTCCTTAGAAATGAAAACCGGATCAAGATTCTGAAGGTTTACACTAAAGATAATCTAGCTGATATGTTCACCAAGGGTGTTGGGGAGAGTAAGTTCAAGCATTGCTTGGACTTACTAAATGTCTACTGTTGTAGCTGAAGGGTGGTTGGTGTCTCTCCTTCTGTCTTTGGGGTTTAAGTGGAGGTCAATTCAAGACAAGGTGGAGATTTGTTGAATATGTCCTGAATCTTATTATGTTTGTAAGGGCATTTTTGTCAAGGATGATTAGTCACTATATAAGGCCATCCAAATGCCCAAAAGGGAATTAGGGTTTTTGTGAGAGATCATTTTTGTAACAAGAGAAGCTATGTGAGGAGGTCGAGCCAACCCTTGGTGCATCAGCCATCCCACTCTTCCCCTTTCCCTTTCTCTTATAATCCACCATTTGAAGATAGTGAACAACCCAAGGAGAGACACCCATGGACGTACCCAAGTTGGGGAACCACATAAATCTCGTTTGCATTTGTGATTTGGGCACTTGGGCATGCTTGGAACCCTAGCAGTGCGTCCAACCGCTGCCAGCCATGATTTCGTCTTTCCTTCGTGTTTTCTCCCTCCTACATGAGCTAATCTCATTCGAATCCACTGTGCTTGGATACCTCTGGAAGTAATAGAATCGTCGGGGTGTACGTGCTCGTGCACCCAGACGGTCGGCATTGGAAATGATGCATGCCAACAGCCACATCCCAGAAGCCTTTCGCAAGACATTGGGAGGGCAGCTTTGCTCCTCCTGGTAAAAAGGGAACCGTCGGGGTGTACATGCTCATGCACCCAGACGGACTCATCTCGGCAACCTTTCCAGGGCATCGAGAGGGCAGCTTCGCTCCTCCCAACAAGGTAAGCGAGAAATAGATGAAAACGCGAATATAGATGTCATAGCCCCCACAACGAACTTCTGGCTGAAAAGCCAGAGGTTTGGTGGGTCTACTCGTCGGCCTCTTGAACATCTGGGTCTAGGACTAGATGACCCGATTTGCCACCTCAACCTCCGGGTGTAGAGATTTCTACACCTAATCTCGAGAGACGGGAGAGGCGAAGACCTTCGGGGAGATCGCCGTCTCTAAGCGGAGATGATGCATTTGATGGTGGCCAGTCATTTCAAAGGAAAAGGACAGGGGAAAAACTCAACGATACATTCGTAGAACACGCAAGAAAATGCGAGCTTCCATGTAAAAAGACTCGATGAAGGGATCACGGCCAAACTGATCTCGACTGTACCAGGTGGATTCACCTAGCCGGGATGGAGGTTGTCGGTACCTTCAAAAGTGTATCCGAAGGAATGACACTCAGGCATGTCCTCCGACCTTTCCCTTGCGTGGGGAAGGTCCAATATGGTCAGGGCTCGAGAAAATGAGGCTAAATCATACGTATGACAGCAAAGAAAGAGGGAGCAACATCCGTGGTCTCCTGGTTGGGTGTTGGGTAGGTGCACCGGCTGTTAGTTAGAGATGGTGGTGAACCTTAGGAAGGCTTCGGAGGAGATGGTGATGGACTTGTCATACCCACTTGCTTGAGGTGTCGTGTCGTTGGGCTTCATTTGCTGCTCTGGCCGCCTAGCGCATGAGGAGGGGCAGGGGCAGAATGCCCCTAGTTTTGACCTTGTTTCAGGGACCGGCGGCCATGTCGATAGGAGGGGGAACCCAAGTGGAGTCTCGGATGACGATGCAGCAGGCTGGTCATGTTCACCTGTTCGAGTGATCGTGGCGGGGGAGGGCAGAATGCCCCTAGTTCTACCCTATGACTTTGGCCAATATTCTGCTTGTGGAAGGTGTTATCTTGACTGAGTAGGCTAGCTGTCCTGACTCCATGATGAGGCACCCTTGCCGAGAGTTGATGGTTTTCAGATGATTGTACCAATGACCAAATGGTTCTCTTCTGTTGTTCCTTATGCCGAGTGAGATACTTGGTGTGATTGCCAAGCCTCGGGCGACTTGGTCGGGTTGCCAAGTAGGTGGCTGCTGAGGACGCAGCTACTGGTGCACTTGTGCGTGGGATGCCAAGCCCCATTGTTGAAGGAGCGAGTTTCGACAAGAGTCACTCAGAAGACATATGAAAATAAAAGGCCGACTGTAAAAGAGCCGTACGAGGGAGAGTCTGAGTCGCTTAATCGATAAAACACAGCAAGTCTCCCTAGCGGAGTCACCAAAAATCTGTACCCTCTCTTTCATCCGGCTATCACTCGGAAGCCCATGGGGTTCTGCCGGCTCTACCGGCAGATGGGTCAAGGTACAGAGAATTAAAAGGTGTTTATGTGAGCGTATTTCCATGCAGGGTAGATGGCTTGTTAAATGGAGTCACCACCTTATTTTTGGGTAGAAAACAAGGAAAACCAGATGGGGACCTTCCACCATCGAAATGATAAAACTGCAAGAGTGACATAAAATCGTGTAACCCTATGCGAAAAATGAGAGAACTGGATACAGGACTCACGGTACTGTTGGGGAAGGTGTTAAGCACCCCGAGACAGCCTAGGTAATCTCGACCTCTCTTCGGCTCTAAAACGAAAAACCACGACAGTCAGCCTGGCCAAATCTGGCCTCATCCTAGAAGACTTTCCAGGGGATCGGGGGAGTAGCTTCGCTTCCCCTGGTAATTGGGAACCATCGGGGTGAACATACTCATACTCCCAGATGGCCAACGTCGGTAATGATGCATGCCGATGGCCTCATCCCAGAAGCCTTTCCGGAGGATCGGGAGGGCAACTTTGCTCCTCCCAGTAAAAGGGAAACATCGAGTTGTACATGCTCGTGCACCCAGACGGTCGGCGTCGGTAATGATGCATGCCGATGGCCTAATCCCAGAAGCCTTTTCGGGGCATTGGGAGGGCAGCTTTGTTCCTCCTGGTAAAAGGGAACTGTAGAGGTGTACATGCTTGTGCACCCAGACGGCCGGTGTTGGCAATGATGCATGCCGACGGCCTCATCCCGGATTCCTTTTTGGGGCATCGGGAAGGCAGCTTTGCTCCTCCTGGTAAAAAGGGAACCATCGGGGTGTACATGCTCGTGCACCCAGACGATCGGCGTCAGCAATGATGCATGTCGACGGCCTCATCCCGAAAGCCTTTCTGGGGCATCGGGAGGGCAGCTTTGCTCCTTCTGGTAAAAAGGGAACCGTCGGGGTGTACATGCTTGTGCACCAAGACGGCTGGCGTCGACAATGATGCATGCCGACAGCCTCATCCTGGTAGCCTTTCCAGGGCATCAGGAGGGTAGCTTTGCTCCTCACGGTAAAAAGGGAACCGTCGGGGTGTACGTGCTTGTGCACCCAGATGGCTGATGTTGGCAATGATGCATGTCGACGACCTCATCCCGGAAGCCTTTTGCAAGGCATCAGGAGGGTAGCTTTGCTCCTCCCGGTAAAAAGGGAATTATCGGGGTGTACATGCTCGTGCACCCAAATGGCCGACGTCGGCAATGATGCATGCCGACGGCCTCATCTTAGCAACCTTTCTGGGGCATCGGGAGGGCAGCTTTGCTCCTCCCGGCAAGGTAAGCGTGAAATAGATGAAAACGTGAATGTAGGCGTCGTAGCCCCCACAACGGACTTCTGGCTAAAAAGCTAGAGGTTTGGTGGGTCTACTCGTTGGCCTCTCCGACATCCAGGTCTGGGACCGAATGTTCCCTTGGTTTTCCACCTGAACCTCCAGGTGTAGAGATTTCTACACCTAGTCTCGAGAGACGGGAGAGGTGGACACCTTCGGGGAGACGGTCGTCTCTAAGCAGAGATGATGCATCTAACAGTGGCTAGTCATTTCAAAGGAAAAGTATAGGGGAAAAACTCGGTGATGCATTCGTAGAACACGCAAGAAAACACGAATTTCCATGTAAAAAGACCCAATGAAGCGGTCACGATCGAACTGAACTCGGCCGTACCAGGTGGATTCACTCGACCAGGAGGGAGGTTGCCAATACCTTTGGAAGTGTATCTGAAGGAATGACACCTGGGCATGTCGTCCAACCTTTCCCTTGTGTGGGGAAGGTCCAGTATGGTCAGGGTATGTTTTGATGGTAAATCTAGGTATGTTTTGATTCAGTCCTATGATTTACACCATTGATTAATTGTGATATTTAAGTGATTGATCCCACCGTACCTTGATATTCTCGTTCGAATGTATCACCCAGGCATCAGTCAGTGGCCGCGGCCAATGTGCCGACTGCCAGGTGGAAGGTATCGATTGCCGAGATCAACCCAGTCACAGGTCTGGTAGGCTAAGGGGCTCCATGTTCGGCTAGGAGAGCATCTGGTGTCCTAGTATGGGGCTAGAGCTTAGCCCATGGTTCGAGGGGAATGCGGTGACAGGTAGCCAAGATTGGGTACCAGCTTACGAACCGGCTGCCGTGTACTTCGCCCTGAAACTCCTTCTGGGACGATGTAATGAGCTTTACCCTACAACCGCCATTCCATTACAGGCTTTACTTTACGCTTAGCCATAACTTTATGGGCTTTACTCTATGCCCGACCACAACTTTACGGACTTTACTCTACGGCCGGTCATAACTTTATGGACTTTACTTTATGGATGGTCTGGATTAAAGAATAGAAGTGTGGAAAATGACACTTCCGTCGTGGAATGTTGAGTATTCATGGAAGTTCCATCTGGCTGACAGAACTGTCACAGAAAATCACCAAGTGCTAGTGGGAGTTTCTTCCTGGAGGCAGAACTACTGACCGATCTACTCTGCTTTAGCGAGTGGTAGGCGTGCTACTAGGTACCTGTAAGTAGGCTACCAGCTACTAGTGGGCCGGTAGCCATGTTCTTCCATTGAGTCCTTCAAAGGGACGAAAGGGAGTTCATCTTGCTTGGGGAAGAGTTGAGGAACCAGCTGCGGGGGTGATGTACCGACTTGCCAGTTGTTTGCCATGTGTTTTACCCGACGGCCAGTTTGGTGTTGAGGGGTCAACAAGCTCCAATTTAAAAATTTTAAAGTTAATCTAATGGAAAATTTTAAAATAGATGAGGATTGAGATGTAGAAGAATTAGATCATGTTGAAAGATGTGTAATACCAACTGAAGAATTGTTGAAAGAGGAAATATTTGAGCAAACCGAAATTATGGACATAAACAAAGAAAATTTCGAAAATGACAACAAATCTTTAATTTCAAAACATCCTATTCTTGAACTGAAACCACTCCAAAAAATTTAAAATATGCATTTCTAGAAAAGAATGAAACTCTACTAGTTATTATTATCTCTGATTTAACATCAGTACAAGTAGAAAATCTTTTAAAAGTGTTAAGAAAGCATAAAGAAGCAATAGGATGGCAAATGACAGATATAAAGGGTATAAGTTCAACTATTTGCCAACATAGGATTAATTTGGAATCTGAAATTCAACCTGTTAGGCAACCACAGAGAAGATTAAATCTGAATATTAAAGAGGTTGTTAAAAAGGAAATTCTAAAATAGTTAGATAATGATATAATTTATCCCATATTTGATAGCTCTTAAGTAAGTCCAGTGCAAGTAGTACTTAAGAAATCTAGGATAACAGTTGTAGAAAATGATAATAAAGAGTTAGTTCCAACTAGAGTTCAAACTGGTTGGAGGGTTTGTATAGATTACAGAAGACTGAATGTAGCAACTAGGAAGGATCATTTTCCATTGCCTTTTATAGATCAAATGTTAGAGAAACTAGCAAGGCATGAATTTATTGTTTCCTAGATGGTTATTCAGGTTATAATCAAATCTCAGTTGCACTTGAGGATCAAGAGAAAACAACTTTTACATGTCCTTTTGGAACATTTGCCTTTAGTTGTATGCCTTTTGGGCGATGTAATGCACCTACTACATTTCAAAGATGGATGACAAGCATCTTTACAGACTTTATAGATGAATTTTTAGAATTGTTTATGGATGATTTTTCTATATATGGAGACTCATTTGAAAAATGTTTAAGTAATTTAGAAAAAGAGTTAGAGAGATGTGAATAGAAAAAGTTAGTATTGAATTGGGAAAAATGCCATTTTATGGTTAAATAAGGAATAGTCTTAGGACATATTATTTCTGTTGAAGGGATAAAAGTTGACAAAGAAAAAGTGGAATTAATATCTAATTTACCTATTCCTAGAATAGTTAAAGATATAAGAGCTTTTTTAGGACATGCTAGCTTTTATAGAAGATTTATTAAAAACTTTAGTAAAATTGTTGGACCTTTAACTCAGTTATTAATTAAGGATGCAAAATTTGATTTTAATGAGGAATGCACGAAAGCTTTTGACTTTCTAAAAGAAGCTCTAACCACTTCACCTATAGTTTACGCACCCGATTAGTCTCAACCTTTTGAGTTAATGTGTGATGCATCAAACTATGCTTTAGGTGCAGTCTTAGGTCAGAAATTAGATAAGCTACCAAGAGTATTTTATTATGCTAATAAGACATTAAATGAAACACAAATTAATTATAGTGTAACTGATAAGGAATTTCTAGCAATAGTATTTGCCTTAGAAAAATTTAGGTCTTATCTAATAGGCTGTCACACTATCATTTACACTGATCATTCAACACTTAAGTACTTTTTAGTTAAAAAAGATGCTAAATCAAGGCTTATTAGATGGATTTTGTTATTACAAGAGTTTGATTTGGAAATTAAAGATAAGAAAGGTTGTGAAAATACTATTGTAGATCATATGTCTAGGTTAGATGCATCATTTCTTTCTAATCCGCCAATAGTTGACACATTTTCCGATGAGCAATTGTTTATGCTAAACTCCTATCCCTGGTATGTTAATATAGTTAATTATTTACCTATAGGTTTAGTACCTCATGATTGGTCTAATTTAGATAAGAAAATATTTCTATCGAGGGTTAAATACTTCTTTTGGGATGACCCTTACTTGTTTAAACAATGCCCTGATCAAATTGTAAGGAGATGTATCCCAAAAATAGAAACTCAAGCAGTGTTATCATTTTGTCATGACCAACCTACTGGAGGACATTTTGGAGATAAAAAGATAGCTTTAAAGGTGCTTCATAGTGGCCTATTGTTACCTTGCCATTGACACATGTAATTCTTTTCTTATATAAATTGTGTGTGCGAAATATTTTAATTTACTGTAAGTGCACGGATTCAGATGTAATTAGTGTGCAAGTATGAACTTGTCCACAGGGATTAGTTTTTGCTTGATGTTTAACTAAATTGGTGACTGACATAAGAGATGATATCTATAGAAATCCTTTCTGTAAGTACCTATAAACCCCATTTATACATATATCTATATTATATATATATATACACACACCTTTTTACTATGACGGGTTATATCAATATACCTTTTCACTAATGACCTTTTCACATTTCCAGCCGAAAGCCAACAATGAGATTAAGAAAATGTTTTAACACTGCAAAACCATGGGCCGTCGAACGCGCACCGGAAAGAAATATATATATACACCAAAGTCATGAATCGAAACGACAATAGGCCACAATCAGAGGGTTCTGGTGTACCGGTCGCGTACGTATACCCTTTTTGGCCTTGACTCCTTGCTTACGAGCGACATCTCATCTGCCTCCTTTGTTAATTAAATGGGAAAGTAATAAAATATTAAAAACTGTGTGCGCCAGAATTTTTGGCGTCTTCATCGAATCTTTCGTTTTCTTTTGGAAGACAGCTACGATGGAGTGATGCACTCGTGTGAGGTCGCCGTCATCCTTGGACTGTTGTTTGACTTCGAGGATGAGGAAGACCAAGCACACTTAACATCAACGTGGCCGTCGTGGTTCCACCAGGTGTATGCAGTCCAAAATAAGAACGCGTACAAAAGGGAGGGCAAGCATTTTCCTTCCCGCCCGCCTATGCTCTTACCAAACGTTTGTCGGGTTCCGTTCCCTGTATCTGTCACCGTGCACGCATGTCCGATGAGTGGTGCATGTCGGCATTCTAAATTGTTATCATTTCAAATAAATATAATCTTTTCATGTAATTAGTGGATTAATTAAGTTTTAGATATGTCAATTATGTTACGTCCAACTTGACCAATATGATTCATCAAATGATATCGTTACTAATATGACACGATTTAGCAAATCGTGCTTAGTTCGCATCTCAATGTTTTCATGCTGGTACAATACGACTCGCTTTTGACAGATGAGGTTACACGACATTTTACAAAACTAATTTTATAATTTTAAAAAATTTATGTTTTATTTAAGAGAAAATACTTTTCTAATGGTACTTGTAAAAAACCAATTTTATAAGTGTCTAATTGAATGATTTAGATTATATCTCATTGAAAGATTTATACTACACTCATTTTTTCCATAAACCTCACTCTCCCAATCGTCGTCCTCCTGCTTGCCACTTACACCATCATTGTCCTTCCACTTGTCGCCACTCACACCTTCGATCGTGCCATCGATTCTATAGAATTAGTTTTCTATAAATGCTACTAGAGAATTGACACTCTTTATTTAATATACTTTTGGTAAATTGTATGCATTGTATATATCTTGATGATTTAAGTTTGTCAATAGATAACATAAGATTGCAAGTTCAAATTTCACCTTTAACAAACTTTTCATATTTATAAATTTTGTTAATTTTTAATAAAATAAAAAATATTTAAAAAATTGAATTGTGCCAAATGGGTCATACCTTGGCTACTAGTCGAAAGACCAAACATGATACGAATAGAGTCATGCCCAAAAATAATTCAAGTTGGCCCAACATGAACCATTAACATATTTACCAAGCTTTTTGACGTCATATTGTGTAACTTCGCTAGTAATCTAAGAGTTCAATTATTGTTTGAATCATTAATGGATAAGACTTCTTAGAATCTATTTTACTGTTGCATCGAATCTGTAGCTAGACACCTATCATATTTGAAAGAAAACTTAGAAAAGGTAGATGAGAAGTGCATGGAAGAATAGGCAGCATACATCGAGAAGATTACAAATACAATAGAAACATATGCACAATTAATGATTGTTATAATATTCTATTTGTGAAAATGCCATTGCTACTTTCTTCATTAACAGACTCATTTTAAAAGGAATTGTCAAGTTGTCCACAATTGGCTTCAAATAAGAGGGACTTCTGCCTTTGAAAATGATGAAAAATGGTTGAGAATTCAATTCTCACCAATAAGGTGTTTGTATAGTTATGTATCAATGAGAAATTTTTTCCCATAAAAAAGTGGTTTACGTTATTTGTTGATGAAGGGTTTTCTGGAGATGTTTTGAGGCTTTGATGATGATGAAGGTGGTGGAGAAGAGAGTGCATTTCTTTTCGCATTTGGATCGATTGGAGGCTCCGATAATGTTTATTATATGACATGGGTTCCTTTTTTTTTGGTGGGGAAGGATCACATGGTACAGTTGTAGGGACGCCCGTGCATGGAAAGGGGCGAACGGTCTTAGATGCAGCAGTGAGGATATCAAGAGCGACAACCCATGCAAGAGGAGACCACTGCACAAGCAGTGGTGTTGCACAAAAGCTCGAACAAATGGGTGACCGTGGCAAGTGGAGGATGGTTGTGTGGTTAGACAGCGAGCTTGCTAGTAGTTGGTGTGCATGGAGAAGCTCCCGTACCTTGGCTCTAATACTACTATTGTTCATTGACGAGGGTTTTTCCAATGATATTTGGAGGCTTCGACAATTGTGCTCCTATAGTGCTAAGCTTGTGGACTTGTAATGGCTCACAAGAAAACTAGGTGGTTTATAAACAGACCACCAAACTGCAGCTTCATTAGCTTAAGTCGAGTGGTGTTGCACATCCCCTCCATGAGCTGTATGCCCATCAGGCACATGGGGATTCTATAAAGATTGGCTTGGAAGAGCAACTTTGTTTATTAGGTTCAGTGAATTCAATATTTGGTTCAATTGTGTTTCAATTCTTTTAATAGATTGATCATGTGCTACAATTTGGGGATTTGATTTTAATGTTGAATCTACTTTTTGTAGTAAGTTTGATATTTGTTTCTCAAAAGTCTGATCATGAACAAATTGATTATAATTTACATTTAAAGAACTATTGTTCATTGCATTTAGTTCAATAAAAGGTTGTCCTACAGATTGAGGTGGTTGTTGGCTTGGATTTTTTCATGAAAAATTAGGATGGTTCCTTCACTTAGGATTATAAGTAGGATTGAAATTTGAGTTGTTACGTTGATTCTAGAATAAAGCATTAACATCTTCAGAGTCATTTAAGATAGGACTGTCTTCTACAACATGACCTATGGTAAAAGAACTTGTACATTTAGGCATGGTAGGCTTAGTCTTTTGTTTAAGCTGTAACTCATCAATTTTATGTATCAAACTAGCCATCTTAGCCTCTAAAGCAATATGTGGTTCAACAACATGAACTCCTCTAGGGGTAGGAATTTGTTCTTGACTTACTTCAGCAGCACTCTCCCATTAGGCAGTTCTTTTGGCTAGATCCTTTAAAAATTTCAAAGCATTTTCTATTCGTTGGTTTAGGAATCCATTTTGACTCAAAGATTCTAAGAGTGTCTTGGTGTGATAATCAATCCCTTCATAAATAGTTCGGATTTGGGTCACTCTCTCTACTCCATGATGTGGGCATTGAGCTAGGAGATCTCGAAACCTTGCAAAATATTTCCAGAAAGGTTCTCCAAATTTCTATCTACAATTTAAAATTTCAGTTTTCCTTTTAATTGTGACATACATTGGATAGTATTTTCCTAGAAATTTAGAACAGAATTGTTTCCATGTGATAATTGAATTTGGTTGTAAACTGTATAACCATCTTTTTGCACTATCTTTTAAAGCAAAAGCCATATACCATCTTATTGCATCAATAGTCATGTTTGGTACTTTTATCATATTACAAACTTCATTAAATTGTTTTAGGAACCAATAAGCATCTTCTTTTTTGAATTCATGAAATTTTGGTAATTGGTTGATGTAATTAGAATTTAATTCAAATCTATCATTAGGGAATTTAGGTAGTGTGATATAGGAAGGTTCATCCATTAAATTAGGGTAAAACATACTACCAATTGTTTGTTCTATAGGTTGATCATGCTGTGGGGCAGTCATAATTGTTCTTCTTGGAGGTGTTCTGACTAACCTATGAGATGAATCCCTAGACCAACTAGACATACAACATTTAAATGTAAAAGAAGGTTTACATGTGTATCATCATTAGATAAGCTTTAGCTGCCATCTTATGTTGTCATTCGACAGGTACATCTGTTTACAATAATACCATAATTATAGTAAATGATATAACATTTTAGATTTCTTAAAAATATGTAACGAAACAACCACAATCATATAGATTTTGACCACGATACAACAAAGATGTTCCCCAGGAAATAAAAATTGCACATGTTCAATAGGAAATACATGTAGGGGTAAATAGGAAATATTACACACAGTGTTGCAAAGTATTTGCATAGGGAATTAACTCGTGAAACCACACTACAGAAGTAGGCAAAGATAATTGATGAATAAGTTCAGTGCTGCAGCCTCCTTCGAACAGGTGGATCTTGTAATAATAAAGATCATCCCAAGCATAATAGATAAGAGTGTCTCCATTGATGAAACAGAAACCCTTGATTTTTCCTACAAAAGGAATGTTAGGAGTTGCCAGATTTTCCAATTACAATTCAATATAGACTCAACTCCATTCCCAATTTTCAATGTCCTATACCTTCCAAATTTCAAATTTCATATCATCAACCCACCATCTAATTAGACTTAGTGATTGAGGCTCTCCATTGATTCCTCCCAGTATAGCCAACTCAACTAAATCATAGAATTAACCCCATAGGGCATGGAACGGGTAAAAGCCTCACTAATTCACTTTCAATAGTGATAGCAATGACATTAATCCCATTAATAAATGTAGGGGTACAGTTTGTTACCAAGTAAATAACTCCTTTGATAATCACATGGTTTCTGTTGTTTGTTGGTCTTCCTCCAAAATAAACTCTTTTGACTGGTTGCCATTGGTGTTTATCAAAATGATAAACCAACAAGTATTGCCAATTAGTCTACATTCAGGGTTCGTCCCAACAAAATAATTTGTGCATTATCCTTTTATCAGTACCCTTAAATGTCAAGAATGCACCTGAGTCATGCATCACAAGTTTATCTCTATTAGGGTTTGGGAGTATTAATTCTACGTTTGTAGTAGGGTTCTTAATTCCAATATCGGATCTACTGGAAAATGGCTCTCTATAATAACTGTAAATAATTATTCCACCATTACAACCTAAAATATTTTCAATTCCTTCGAGTGATGTTGGTTGAATGCCTGACTCAGAATCAATTCCATGGTACAAATATTTTCTTGAATGTGCAACATACCAAATCACTCCACTGATTGTATTCCTCATTTTGTATGCTTGGTGGGACCAAAAGTAATGATTTGAAATGAATGCTCTGACACTTTTGCTAACACAACTTAGTTTGTAAATTTCTCTCGCTAGCAAATAGCTTAATATCTCGCACAAGATGTCTAGAGGGATATCCATCGCTCACTAAAATTCATTAAATCCAAATACTTCATTAAATTAGCACTTAAGCTCAACTCGACACATCTAATAATCATGAAGTAAATGCATAATGTGAGAGTATTAATATGATTGAAAATGGCTGCATATTAAAATTTCTGAAGATCATGTCCACTATAGTTTACCCTCAAACTACCACGTAGGTAAACCCGAAAACTATTAAATATTTACGAATCTTACCATCCGACCATCCAATTATCCTTATAAAAATCATTAAAGCCCTCCCATGCATTAACCCTTTTTCTCACGACTTACGTTCACAATACTCTTCTCCTCCCACGATACATCATGGCTTCCACCTCCACCTCAGCTCCCTCTACTCCAGCTTTGAACTATGAGTGGATTAAGATGTTGAAATTATAGAAGTTCAAAATGAATGCTGAAATGTGGCACAATGAGGGCCAACGTAGGATCAAAGCCGTAATTAGGAAGTAGGAGTTGAAAATGGTAAGGGAAGATACTGCTGATTGTTTGAAATAGAGTAGGGAGGCTGGCATCGTAGTGCCAACCTTCCTCAAGGAGAAAATAGCCTCTCATGTTGAGAGAGAGGTAGGGTAGGAGCAGTTAGCTCACCCTAATAATCGTTTGGCGCACGATTTAATGAAAAGGAAGTGTGTTTTGTGGTTCCATAGAGAGATATTTTGCTTAGCCACCAATGGGTCAATTAAGATCAAGACTAGTACCTATTTTTGTACTCCATGGTAGAAAATAAGACCTCAAAGGTCATTTCCCACAGAAGATTGAATGAGGTCGATTAAATTTACTAGTTTGAATTATCATCATTCGGATGGCATAAGGGTAGTTTGCAAAAAGACCATACCAAGGAGAAGATTTTAAATGATTTGAAATATCAGTTGAAACTCTTCCAAAGTATGGTTGAGAGGGAATTTGTGACTCTCCCTAATGTAGTGGCACAGACTATTGAAGATTACACTTAGCAAGCTTGGGAGGATTAGTGTGCAATTAGGCCCAAGAAAGTCTTGGATCAACACATTGTCCACACCAAGGCTAAGTTGTCGTTTACTAAGGATGTGTATTCCATCATCCAAGACGTAAACAGAGATGCAATGGTTATAGATGATGTACATGCCTACCTTCCTGAGGGTAGAGACGAGAGGGAACAACATGAGTTCTATATGCAGACCTACCTCTCTCTCGGGGAAAGCTAAGAAGTGGCTGAGATTGCCTCCCAATGTGCTTGTATGAGTGGAGGCTGCACACTGCAGAGCAAGCTGCCCATGCTATGGAGATGGCAGAAGTTGAGGCCCTCCAGAAGGTAGCTGAAGTCAAAGTGAAAGAAGAGCCCTAGGAGGCTGATTTCAAAGCATTTAGTGAGATGATGGTAGGTCCATCCGAGCCACAAGAGGTTGAGAGAGTAGTTGAAACATCTCAACTTCCTATGAGCAATGAGGAGTGGACAGAGACAGACTCTGGAGAGGAAGAGGAAGAAGAAGAACAAGAACAACAACAACAATCACCACTACAAGTACCAACACCACTACCACAGCAACAACAACAACAAGCAGAAGAGGAAGACATTCCAGTGGTTGGATAGGAGGGAGGGGTAACAGAGAGTAGTGATGATGAACTCACCCTAGGGGAGTTACTTCATCAATACAGAGTGGCCAACCCTCCTCTCATTGAATCACTAGTCCAAAAGGAGGTTCCTCAAGTTGAAGAAGCAGGTATACATAAGGTTTTTAAGTTTAATGTTTGTCATTTTTGTTTCTTTTTCTTTTTTTCCTTTTTAGTAATTTAAAATGCGATTATGTTAAATTTAGGAGGAAGGATCTATTGTTGGAGTAGTAGTTCCATTTTTGGAACCCTAAGACAGTGAAGGGGTCAATCAAACCATCCTTGAAGCTACTACAGAGGCAGGGTTAGGTAATCATTTAAGCTACATTACCTTCAAGTCTATTTTAAGTTTCCTTTTTTTTTTGTATGCATGTGTTTATATGTTTTTCCCCTTTTTTTTTATATATAGTGTGAGCCAACTTCCCATGAAAGGGAAGAAGAAGAAGAAAAGAAGGACAAGAGGAAGAGGAAGGAGCTATTGTCAGTCCTCTAGCCTCAAGTCCAATGCAGGTGGATTTGGATTTAGGGCAAGCAGAGACTTCTACCAAGCAACAACCAAGCTTTGGTGGAGAAGAAGATAGAGCATTGGTAATCTATTCTCCACCAACATAACCACATTTAGCTACTGCAGAGGCATCAGTTCCATCCTCCCCCTCACATGCAGAATAGGCCCAGTAGCTTGGCACTAATCCAGTGATTTTCAGAGATGCTGGAGTTAGGGCTAAATTTTAGATGATTAGGGATTATGATATTCTTTTCAGCAGACCGGTGGACTTTGATTTCATGGATGAAATCAAGGATTTACTAGAATTTTAGGGGTTGCTAAGAGTCATCCCTAGGTCAAGTAACAACTTCAAGGTTGAAAATTTAGTTCCTGCATTTTATAGTTGTACCCTCTCTTTCATTCGGCTATCACCCGGAAGCCCATGGGTTTCCACTGGCCCCACCGGCAGATGGACCGAGGTACAGAGAATTGAAAGGTGTTTGTGTGAGCACATCACCACGTGCGGTTGATGGCTCGTTCAACGGAGTCGCCACCTTATTTTTGGGTAGAAAATAAGGAAAACCGGATGGAAAGTGTCCTTCCACCATTGAAACGATAAAACCACGGGAACCACGTAAAATCGTGTAACATGAGAGAACTAGATACAGGGCTCAGGGTACTGTTGGGGAAGGTGTTAGGTACCCCTAGACAGCCCGGGCATTCCCGACCTCTCTCCGGTTCTAAAACGGAAAACATGATAGTCAATCCGGCCACGTACGGCCTCACCCTAGAAAATTTTCCAGGGCGTTTAGAGGGATAACCGTATCTCTTCCGATGAAAATAAACGAGAATCAAGTAAACAAATGGGAATTGAACAAAACTGGGATCCATATTGGATCTGGTGGTGAATATGGGAGAAAAAGATGGGTTTTCGAGGAGCCGACTGCCGGCTACTTGCACCGGTTGACCGGTGGCTGGTCGGCTGCTTTCCCAACCCATTTGTGCAGCCATTGGGGTTTTGGGGAAACGAGGGCTGGTTCCTTGAACTGGCCAACCGGCGGCTTGCCGGCTGTTTCCCCATTTCATGCGAAGCCATGGGGGTTTTGGGGAAACGGGGGCCATCGGCTTGCCGGCTGTTTCCCCCCTTTATACGCACCCATGGGGATTTTGGGGAAATGGGGGCCAGTTCCTTGAACTTGCCAGCCGACGGCTTGCCGGCTGTTTCCGCCTTCCATACGTACTCATGGGGATTTTGGGGAAATGAGGGCCGGTTCCTTGAACTGGCCAGCCGGCGGCTTGCCGGCTATTTCCCCCTTCCATGCACACCCCTGAGGGTTTTGGGGAAACAGGGGCTGGTTCCTTGAATCGGCCAGCCGGCGGCTTGCCGACTGTTTCCCCCTTCCATGCGCACCCATGGGGATTTTGGGGAAACGGGGGGCCGATTCCTTGAATCGGCTAGCCAGCGGCTTGCCGGCTATTTCCCCACCCCTTTTCCTCTTGACGTCTGTAAAAGCATGGGACTTAACGAAGGACATATATTTTCTGGGGAAATGGAAACCGTTGGGTTGTACGTTTCGTACACCCGAACGGCCACCGCTGGTGTCCTTACCGGTGGCGTCATCCCGGAAATCTTTCTAGGGTATCAAGAGGGTAGGCTTACGCCTCTCGGAAAAGAAACAAACACCGTTGGGTCGTACGTGTTCGTGCACCCAAACGGCCAGTGCCGGCATCATTGCCTGTGGCGTCATCTTGGAAAATTTTCTGAGGCATTGGGAGAGTAGACTTACATCTCTTGGAAAAATGTATGGGCACCGTTTGACCGGCCTGTCGGTGGCTAGCTGGCTGCTTCCCCCATCCCTTTGCACCCATGGGGGGTTTTGGGGAAGCGGTGGCTAGCCGGTTGCTTCCCCCATCCCTTTGTACCCATGGGGGTTTTGGGGAAGCGGCGGCCGGTTCGTTGAACCAGCCTACCGGCGGCTAGCTGGCTGCTTCCCCCATCCCTTTGTACCCATGGGGGTTTTGGGGAAGCGGCGGCCAATTCCTTGAACCAGCCTGCCGGTGGCTAGCTAGCTGCTTCCCCCATCCCTTTGTACCCATGGGGGTTTTGGGGAAGCGGCGATCGGTTCCTTGAACTGGCCTGTCGGCGGCTAGCTGGCTGCTTCACCCATCCCTTTGTACCCATGGGGGTTTTGGGGAAGCGGCGGCTAGCCGGCTGCTTCCCCCATCCCTTTGTACCCGTGTGGGTTTTGGGGAAGCAAGGAACCGGCCACCGGCGGCTAGTCGGCTGCTTCCCCCATCCCTTTGCACCCATGGGGGATGTTCGAGACTTATGTTTCTTAGAAAAAAAATGAAAACCGTGGGGTTGTACGTTTTGTACACCCGAATGGCCACCACCGGCTTCCTTGCCAGCGTCGTCATCCCAGGAATCTTTTCGGGGCATCGGGAGGGTAGACTTACGCCTCCCGGAAAAGAAACGGGCACCGTTGGGTTATACGTGTTCGTACACCCGAACGGCCACCACCGGCTTCCTTGCCGGCGGCGTCATCTTGGAAATCTTTCTGGGACCCCAAGAAAGACATGTGGGGATCGGATAAAAACTTGTAAAGCTTGTTGGGAAACTTTTGAGTTTCCATGTAAAAAGACCCGATAGAGGGGTCATGACTGAACAGATCTTGACAATGCCGGGTGGATTCACCCGGCTAGGAGGGCGGCCACCGATACCTTCAGACGTGTTTTCGAAGGAATGGTACCCGGGTCTATCCTCCGACCGTTCCCTTGCGTAGGAAAGGCGTTATATGGTCGGAGCCTGAGAAAACATCGGAAGGACGTATGTAAAAACGGCGAGGGTGGAGGAACTTACCTGCAGGGGGAGGGTCGTCGATGGGGAACAGAAGTCCTCGCTCCGGTGTGGCGAAGGGACGTCGAGGCTCCGAGCTGCTTTCCTCCTTCAGAACCGGTGAATGGTCGTTTCACGAGGGGGCGTCCACCTTCTTTCCCGAGAATTCCAGCCTCCTTCTCCGAAAATTCCATCCTCCTTCTCCAAAAATTCCAGCCTCTCCTTCCCGAAAATTCAAGCCTCCTTCTCGAAAATTCAAGCCTCTCCTTCTCGAAAATTCAAGCCTGCTCCTTCCCGAAAATTCAAGCCTCTCCTTCCCGGAAATTCAAGCCTCTCCTCAGAAATTCAAGCCTGCTGAGTGGTGTAGGGGGCCGCCCTTTTTATAAGGGGTTGCCTTCCTTCTTTGGGGGCGCTCGAAGATGGAAGGCGACGTGATTCCAGCTTGATTACGTGGACCACATAATTGACGGATTTGCAAGATTTACGTGGTTAAATCTCGTCGTATTTTCTTGATTGATTCGGCTTGCCTTCTTGGGTAGCCAACCGATAGCCGCTACATGGCAGGCGGAAGCTGGCTAGTTCCCCGATCATTCACACGAGGATGTGGTTTTTGGGATTCGGGTGCCGCTTCCTTGAAGCGGCTTGCTGGCGGCGAGCCGGCTCCATCCCCCTAACTTTTTATCAAATGTGGGTTTTTGGGGGTCCGGGTGCCGCTTCCTTGAAGCGGCTTGCTGGCGGCAAGCTAGCTCCATCCCCCTAACTTTTTACCAGATGTGGGTTTTTGGGGGACCGGGTGCCGCTTCCTTGAAGCGGCTTGCCGGTGGCAAGCTGGCTCCATCCCCTTAACTTTTTACCAAATGTGGGTTTTTGGTGTCCAGGTGCCGCTTCCTTGAAGCGGCTTGCCGGCGGCATGCCGGCTCCACCCCCTAACTTTTTACCAAATGTGGGTTTTTGGGGGTCCGGGTGCCGCTTCCTTGAAGCGGCTTGCCGGCGGCAAGCTGGCTGCATCCCCCTTTAAGCATGGGGTCAACAGAATGCCCCTCCCTAGGCGAGGTTGTATGACTTTTGAGGAAGGAAACCGACATCCAAGGGTTGAATGACCCTCCATGCGTAGACGGTAGGTTCTGCGAGATTTCACGCTTTCGTGAATTATCTATTGTTGGTCGGACAATAGAATCGGGCTTACACCCTTGGTCACTTGACCAGGGGATGCCATATTGCTAGCCGGTTGGTTGCGCGGTAGCCACCTTGTGGGTGCCGGTGACCGGGTAACAAGGTGGAAAGTGTTCGTGTGTCGTGCCCAAAGGTTGGGCCGTATCTCCCCACGTCTTAGATCTTGAACAACTGATCATGCGGCAACCACGTTGTGGGAGCCGGCCACCGGGATATGATGTGAAGGCTTCACGTGTTTCTTTTCTAAAAGTTGTTGTGAATAGTCACATCATGCTTTTTGTGACATTACTTTTCATCCAGTTGGTTACGTACGTTGCTTTTTCAAAAGCTGCCACTGTCACAACGTACATGTCGTACCTTTGCGATTTTACATTCGAGCCGGCTATTCACGCGGTTGCCGCCTAGCAGGAGGCGGCAACCAGCTGGTGATATAATTGAAAAAGCTGGAACGGACGTAGTGAATGGTCACGTCGTACTTTTGTGATTTTACCTTCGAGCCGGCTATTCACACGGTTGCTGCCTAGCAGGAGGTGGCAACCAGCTGGTGACATAATTGAAAAAGCTGCAACGGACGTAGTGAATGGTCACATCGTACTTTTGTGATTTTACCTTCGAGCTGGCTGTTCACGCGGTTTTCGCCTAGCAGGAGGCGGTAATCGGACAAAGTCCTCGCGTGCTTCTGTACTTTTCTCGATTTTCGTTTGTCTTTTTCAATTTCTGTGCAACTTTCTCAGTTACCGTGCCTTGACCGTACCTTTTAAAAGTTGTCAAGAATCATTTCAACTTTCTTGATTTTTGTGCAACCAGTTTTTGAACCAGTTGCCGCTTCCAACCATGCGGAATCCGGGTAACTCATTTTCCTATAAATAGAGGGGAGGTCGTTGGAGATTTTCTCATCCCTCCCTCTCGTTTTCACTTCTCCCTTGAGTTCTCGTTTGGATTTTCTTCCATCTTTCCTTAATTTCTTCCCTTGAGCGTTAATCAATATGCCTTGCACCAAAAATGTTACAGGGCACGTCCGCCAATCTGCTACTGGGTCTGCTGACGATGGTTTGATCTTCTGCCAACGGCTTTGAGGAACATGCCGGCGGAGGAGCTCAATTGTCCTAACTGGGCCGAGTCGGCCTGCTTGGCTTTTTTTTTTGAATTAACTGGCAATTGCTGCGACGCTACTTTGGCCAAGGCCATGTCTCACTGGTGGTTGGGAGAAGGGCGACGGAGCTCTGGTGCTTGTAGCTCACGTCTACCAGTGGAAGGCGAGGCTTCTGCGGAGACTCCCCTTCAAAACTCGCGGCGTCGGATGCATCGCAAGGCCACCGTGGACTGGCAACAGCATCTCGCCGGAACTCCATCAGGGCCATTCGAGATTCCTGATGACGTGGCGTCGGAGGTGGGATCGGTCCGGCTGGCACTCCCTTGGTATCGAACTCCGACCGGTTCTGAGGAGGCGGCAGCTGACGGCGTGGCTCCCCCAGAAACTGATCAGGATTTGGCGTCCCCTGTTGACGGCCGCTTGGCCATCAAGATGGTGTTACATGGGAGGCCGGCCAAGTTTGACCGATTGTCGGAGGTGGAGCAGCTATTTGCCAAGCAAGGCTTGCTTCCTTTTGTCCAGGACTTCCGTCGGGTCGAGACCGTCCCTGGCTTGGTGGCCGAGATATACTCCAACCTATCGGAGGTGGAGTCGCGACTTTATCTGAGCCTTCAGTCAGGACCGATAGAATTCTCTGACGCGCTTTTGTTCAAGGTGTTGGGACTCCGCTTCACCAGTATGGACATTTTCTCCCCACTATCGAACATTGCTTGGAGTATCAGCGACATCAATGCCGTGGCTCCCCGCGGATGCCGATTTTGACCAACGGATCGTTAAGGCTCGGGACCTGAACCCGGTCGCCCACCTCGTCTCCTTTGTCCTCAACAACACAATCCTCCCGAAAGGGGGGCATTGGGACGAAGTTAGCGTGGCGACTTACCTTGCGACTTTCGCGGTGCTAACGAGTTGCCAGGTGAACTGGGCGGTGGCGGTTCGGCGCTAGATGCGTGGCGTGATTCTCTCGGTCTGGCGGCCTCCCAGCCAATTGCTCTTTTGGGAGGCGATGGTGGAGCTGGCCCACTTCCTCCGTATCTCAACCAGAGGCCGGTAGAGGGTTCCGCTCCAGACCCGGCCCATTACATCAGTCGACTTGGGTCGGTACGAGAGGCTTGCCTCTAAGCGGTCTAGCTCGTCATCTGGCAGGCGGTCAACCGGGCGCCGTCCTCCTACTCCTGCTTCTGCTTCACGGTCTACCGGTGGAACTTCTCTGAACCAAGATTATGCCGAGGATTTGCGCACGTCACTGGACCGTCTCTATGCTCTAGACGAAGTGATTATCCGACTGTTGAGTCGAGAAGATCGGTTGATCTGACTAGTCAACCGGATAGAGCGGCGGGAGCGGGCTCGTGGCCTACGGAGGCGGGAGCGCCAGAGAACCGACCCTAGGAGATTTGAGCCCCAGAGGTTTGAACCCTTAGAGTCTTCTGAGGAGGAGTAGTCTGTTTGTACCCCGCCCTTTTTAAATGATGAATAATATCTTAACTTTAATGGAAACTTCTCCATAACTTTCTTCTCGAGTGTTCTTGTGAGTTTGTGGGCGAGATTCGGACTAACGACTCTAAGACCACGTTCGTGCCATGTTGGGAATTTTGGGGGAGCCAATAGCAGAGTTATCTTATCGGCTTGCTAGACCGGCGGCTGGTCGGCTTCCTTCCCGACCTATTTGCGCAACCATGGGGTTTTGGGGAGACGGGGGTCGGTTCCTTGAACCGGCCAGCCGGCGGCTTGCCGGCTGTTTCCCCCTTTCATGCGCCATGGGGGGTTTTGGGGAAATGGGGGCCAATGGCTTGCCGGCTGTTTCCCCCATACATGCGCAGCCATGGGGGTTTTGGGGAAACGGGGGTCGGTTCCTTGAACTGGCTAGCCGGCGGCTTGCCGACTGTTTCCCCCTTTCATGCGTAGCCATGGGGGTTTTGGGGAAACGGCGGCCGGTTCCTTGAACCGGCTAGCTAGCGGCTTGCTGGCTGTTTCCCCCTTCCATGCGCACCTATGGGGGGTTTTAGGGAAACGGGGGCTAGTTCCATGAACCGGCCAGCCGACGGCTTGCCGGCTGTTTCCGCCTTCCATGTGCAGCGATGGGGGTTTTGGGGAAATGGGGGCCGGTTGTACACCCGACCCATACGTATAAGTACGGTTTTCGGGGTGCCGACAACCGGGTTTCCTTACTGGTTTGCCGGTGGCGGGCTGGTTACACACCCGACCCATACGTCTAAGTATGGTTTTCGAGGTATGTTGAGGAGTCGATCGTACCTGGGTACTAGTGGCGGTGGCCGGTCGTTTTACCTAGCTGATTTTTCTGTGCGTCGTCTCGTCTTGCGCGGGTTGTGGTCTGGGATAGTTGACATTTTGACTTGAGTTGTGTTGAGGAGTCGAACGTTCTCGGGTAATGGTGACGGTGGCCGTCTGATCTTACCTGGCAACCAGTTATTTTGCCTGCACGCTTGATTATACATTAGTTCCAAAGGTGGAGAAGGAGTATTGTCCCTTCCCCTCATACATCAATATCTGTGCCGTGTTGTGTAGAAAGGTCGGGACGTTTTCTGGTGACTCCTTTTCTGGCATTTTGTTTCATTGCTTCTGTATAGGGGTTTTCAAGTAGGTGCCCATGATGGAGTTTGCGCAAGGTAGCTATTCCGACCCAATCGTGCTATCTGGACCTGCAGGGGAATGAAAGGTGGCTCGGCTCACGTCAAGAGATAATTGCTTGGACATTCACGCATGTGAGTTTGGAAACGTAGTTCCCTTGTCCAGCAGAAGCGACCCTTAGGCGACAAAGACGGGCCGAGAGCAGAGATCCGAGAGCTGTCCTTCTGCCCATAGTCATGCTGATTCATCCTCACTAGTTCGCTCTGGGGTAGTCAACGCACATGCATACCCGCCCATCTTTCTTTGAGACAGGTACCATGTTTGCCACCCATTCTGGGTAGAAGATAGGCTGGAGGAACCTGACATTCAACTGTTTGAGGACTTCTTCCTTCAGCTTCTGGGTCCATTCCTGTCTCATCTGTCTAGCTTTTTGTTTCATAGGTCGGGCCTCTGGTTTGAGGGGTAGTCGATGGACTGCTACCCGTTCATCCAAATTGGGCATGTCTTCATAATCCCATGCAAACACCTCCACAAATTCACGCAGGAGTGTGAGGAGTTGTTGCCGGTAGGGCTCGGGAACCTCTTTGCTAATTTTCGTTTCTTTTCTTTGTTGTTCATCCCCAAGGTTTACAAGTTCAATTTCATCTGTGGATGCTATGCCTGTAGACTCGGGTGGTTGAAGCCACGGGTCTTCTTCTTCGGATTCTTGGCTTTGCAAGTAGGGGCCGTCAGCATCTCCAGCGGCTTGTTGACCTTCAAGCTGGAAGGGTGTTGGATGATGGTTTTGGCGGGAGCGGTGCCCGTGGTTTTCTAGCTGGGTGCCGGGTAGGTGAACTGGCTGTCGGTTTGAGGTAGTGACGGACGTACGTGGTGCTTCAAAGGGGACGATGATGGGCTTGCCGTGCTCGTCCTCCCGAGGTGTTGTGTCGTCGGGCTCCATCAGTTGTTCTGGCCACCAAGCATCCACAGAGAGTGAGGGGTAGAATGCCCCTAGTTTTGCCTTAGTGGGTGGAACCGGCTGCCAGGTAGATGGGAGGCAGAAACCGGGTGGAGTTTCGGAAGAGAATGCAACAGGCCGGTCTTGTTTACTGGCTTGAGGGGAGGGGCAGAATGCCCCTAGTTCTGTCCCGGAGTGTTGGCCAGCATTTTGAAAGATGTTGCCCAGACTGAGTAGGCTAGCTGTCTTGTCTTCATGATGCAGGTCCCTCGTTGGTGGTTGACGATTTCCGGCTGATCTGGCCGGTGCTCAAGGGATTGGTGGTTTGCTGTGTCGAGCGAGAGACTTGGTATGATTGCCAAGTCCCGGTTGACTTGATCGGGTTGCCAAGTCTGTGGCTGCTGAGGATGCAACTGCTGGCGCACTTTTGCGTGGGATGCCAAGCCCTGTTGTTGAAGGAGCGGGTTCCGACGTTAGTCGCACAGAAGCCATTAGGCTTGCCTTCTGATGTTGATGACCTGCAAGCCTGGAGTGTTCCCACCTAGGTCATCAGGTGGGTGCTACTGCGCTAGTTTGAAGGAGAGGGGGAAGGAGCGCACCTTGTCGTCTCCTTTCCCTATACAAACCAGTCGGACGCCACATCCATTTCTGAAGTTCCTCCTTGAAGGATTGGCATTGGCGAGGGAGGTTGGTGAAGAGTTGGGTCCCCGGTGCACACTGGAGATTCTCCGAACAGTTGCAGCAGGCCGTCTTCTGGCTCTTGATCTGGTTGTGGGTTGTCTTCACAAGGCTCCATTC
>JAMKPZ010000994.1:0-28677 GCA_024699675.1 Amphibolis antarctica | reverse complement strand
TTTCAACTTTTACTTCTCTCGCCTTGTTTGCACCATCCGGGATTCCCCAATCTTGGAAAAGGCATCCCTCCCATGTCAGCAATCTTGCAATCTATTTTGGTATATTTCAACTTCGTGTCAAAATTTAGTTTAATGGCAAGCATCTGTCGAAGAATAATTTACCAGACGAATTAAAAAATCAGTGCAACACAAAAACTTGCAAGAGGTCAGTCATCTTAGTACTACTCTTGCCTAAGCACACATAACTATTCTTACGAATTTAGAAATGTGTGCAACAAAAGAACTTCCCAAGAGGTCACCCTTCTTAGTACTACACTTGCCCAACTACACTTAACTTTGCAGTTTTAATGGGATCCAGGGCTTTTGTGGTTGTATGGTCGCACACGTCCCAATGTCAGTTAGTCCTCCATGTGAAATGGTATGCACCTAAAAAAATGTATTAATTCACATTTAATTTCATTTTGTAAATTTTCTCTTTCATAATGATTGAAATAACTTTTAGATTATTTGATTTCTTCATTTATTCAAATACTTAGAATTTTAAAATATCTGTCTCTTTGTAAGAATTATGGGCATTAAAGAAGTCTTCATCATTTCAACATTTACTTCTCTCGCCTTGTTCGCACAATCGGGGATTCCCCAATCTTGGAAAAGGTGTCCCTACCGTGTCAGCAATCTTGCATTCTATTTTGGTATATTTCAAATTTGTGTCAAATATTAGTTTAATCACAGGCATCTCTCGAAGAATAATTGAACAGACGAATTTAAAGATGTGTGCAACACAAGAACTTGCCAAGAGGTCACCCATCTTAGTACTACTCTTGCCCAAGCACACATAACTATGGAACTTTGAAGGGTTCCACTTCTTTTTTGTTGGTGTGCCCGCAATTGACACAATGTCTGTTACAAATATATATGAAATCGTCCAACGTAAAAGTTTTATTAATTTACATTTAATTTCATTTTGTTAATTTTCTGTTTCGACGAAGTTGAAGAACCTGATGCATTATCTTATTTCTACATTTATACAGAGTCATAAATTTTTAGAATTTCTAATTGTTTGGAAAATTCATGGGAATTAATGAAGTCATGATCATTTCAATGTTTAGCATTATCTCCTAATTTGCACCTTTCGAGATCCCTCAATCTTCAAACTTGCATCCCCTCGACGTCACAAATGTTCCACACTATTCTTCTGAATTTGAACAACGTGTCAGAGATTAGTTTAGTCGCATGCAACATTCAAAAAATAATGGACTATATGAATTAAAAAATGAGTGCAACACATGAACTTCCGAAGAGGTCACCCTTCTTAGTATTACTCTTGCCCAAAGACACTTGTGTGAATATGGTCGCACACGTCCCAATGTCGGTTACACCTATATATGAAATGGCATGCACCTAAAAAAATGTATTAATTTAAATTTATTTTCATTTTGTAAATTTTCTATTTCATAATGATTGAAATAACTTTAGGATTATTTGATTGCGTAATTTATTAAAAGACTTAGAATTTTAAAATATCTGACAGTTTGAAAGAATTATGGGAATTAAAGAATTCTTCATCATTTCAACTTTGACTTCTCTCACCCTGTTTGCACCATCTGGGATTCCCCAAACTTGGAAAAGGCATCCCTCCCATGTCAGCAATCTTGCACTCTATTTTGGTATATTTCAACTTCATGTCAAAGACTAGTTTAATCGCATGCATCTGTCAAAAAATAATTGACCTGACAAATTTAAAAATGTGTGCTACACCAAAACTTATCATGATGTAACCAATCTTGGTACCACTCTTGTCGAAGCACACATAACTATGGAGCTTCGAAGGGTTCCACTGCATTTGTATTGGTGTGCTGCAAAAGACACAATGTCTGTTACAAATATATATGAAATCATCCAACATAAAAATTTTGTTGATATACATTTAATTTCATTTTGTAAATTTTTAGTTTTGACGATGTTGAAAAAATAGTTGCATTTTTTGATTTCTACATTTATTCCGAGACTTAAATTTTTAAAATTTCTGACTGTTCTGAAAATTTATGGGAATTAAAGAAGTCTTGATCATGTCACGTTTTAGCTCTATCACCTAAGTTGCACCTTCCAATATCCATCAATCGTCAAACCTGGTTGCCGTCGACGACACCAATGTTCCACACTATTCTTCAGGATTTGAACAATGTGTCAGAGATTAGTTTAGTGACATGCAACATTCGAAAGGACGATATCAATTCAAAAATGAGTACAACACTAGAACTTCGAAAGATGTCACCCTTCTTAGTACTATCTTGCCAAAACACACTAAACTTTGGAGTTCTAATAGGATTGAGTACTTTTGTGTTAATTTCGTCGCACACGACCCAATGTCGGTTATGCCTCTATATGAAATGGCATGCACCTAAAAAAATGTATTAATTCACATTCAATTTCATTTTGTAAATTTTCTCTTTCATAACGATTGAAATAACTTTTGGATTAGTTGATTGCATAATTTAATCAAAGACTTAGAATTTTAAAATATCTGACAGTTTGAAAGAATTATGGGAATTAAAGAATTCTTCATCATTTCAACTTTTACTTCTCTCACCCTGTTTGCACTATCTGGGATTCCCCAATCTTGGAAAAGGCATGCCTCCCATGTCAGCAATCTTGCACTCTATTTTGGTATATTTCAACTTCATGTCAAAGACTAGTTTAATCGCATGCATCTGTCAAAAAATAATTGACCTGACAAATTTAAAAATGTGTGCAACACCAGAACTTATCATGATATAACCAATCTTGGTACCACTCTTGTCGAAGGACACATAACTATGGAGCTTTGAAGGGTTCCACTGCATTTGTATTGGTGTGCTGCAAAAGACACAATGTCTGTTACAAATATATATGAAATCATCCAACATAAAAATTTTATTGATATACATTTAATTTCATTTTGTAAATTTTTAGTTTCGATGATATTGAAAAAATAGTTGCATTTTCTAATTTCTACATTTATTCTGAGACTTAAATTTTTAAAATTTCTGACTGTTCTGAAAATTTATGGGAATTAAAGAAGTCTTGATCATGTCACCTTTTAGCTCTATCACCTAATCTGCACCTTCCAATATCCATCAATCGTCAAACCTGGTTGCCGTCGATGACACCAATGTTCCACACTATTCTTCAGGATTTGAACAATGTGTAAGAGATTAGTTTAGTGACATGCAACTTTCGAAAGGACTATACGAATTCAAAAATGAGTACAACACTAGAACTTCGAAAGAGGTCACCCTTCTTAGTACTCTCTTGCCCAAACACACTAAACTTTGGAGTTCTAATGGGATCGAGTACTTTTGTGTTAATTTCGTCGCACACGACCCAATGTCGGTTACGCCTCTATATGAAATGGCATGCACCTAAAAAAATGTATTAATTCACATTCAATTTCATTTTGTAAATTTTCTCTTTCATAACGATTGAAATAACTTTTGGATTATTTGATTGCGTAATTTAATCAAAGACTTAGAATTTTAAAATATCTGACTGTTTGTAAGAATTATGGTAATTAAAGAATTCTTCATCATTTCAACTTTTACTTCTCTCGCCCTGTTTGCACCATCTGGGATTCCCCAATCTTGGAAAAGGCGTCCCTCCCTTGTCAGCAATCTTGCACTCTATTTTGGTATATTTCAACTTCGTGTCAAAGATTAGTTTAATTGTATGCATCTGTCGAAAAATAATTGAGCAGACAAATTTAAAAATGTTTGCAACACAAGAACTTGCCAAGTGGTAACCAATCTTTGTACCACTCTTGCCGAAGCACACATAACTATGGAGCTCTGATAAGTTCCACTACTTTTGTGTTGGGGTGCCAGCAAAAGACACAATGTCGGTTACAAAAATATATGAAATCGTCCAACGTAAAATTTTTTTTAATTTATATTTAATTTCATTTTGTAAATTTTCTGTTTCGACGAAGTTGAAAAAATAGTTGATTTTTTGATTTCTACATTTATTTTCAGAATTAAATTTTTAAAATTTCTGACTATTTGGAAAATTTATGGGAATTAAAGAAGTTTTCAACATGTCAACTTTTAGCTCTATCACCTAATTTGCACCTTCCGATATCGCTCAATCATCAAACTTGCATGCCCTTGACGACACCAATGTTCCACACTATTCTTCTAGATTTGAACAACGTGTCAGAGATTAGTTTTGTGACATGCAACTTTCGGAAGGACTATACGAATTCAAAAATGAAAACAACACTAGAACTTTCAAAGAGGTCTCCCATCTTAGTTCTACTCTTGCCCAAACACACTTAACTTTGGAGTTCTAATGGGATCGAGTACTTTTGAGTTAATATGGTTGTACACCACCCAATGTCGGTTACACATCTATATGAAATGGCATGCACCTAAAAAAATGTATTAATTCACATTCAATTTCATTTTGTAAATTTTCTCTTTCATAACAAATGAAATAACTTTTGGATTATTTGATTGCATAATTTAATCAAAGATTTAGAATTTTAAAATATCTGAATGTTTGTAAGAATTATGGGAATCAAAAAAGTCTTCAACATTTCAACTTTTTTTTCTATCGCCTTGTTTGTACCATCTGAGATTCCCCAATCTTTGAATAGGCATCCCTCCCATGTCAGCAATCTTGCATTCTATTTTGGTATATTTCAACTTCACGTCAAAGATTAGTTTAATCGCATGCATCTGTCGAAAAATAATTGACCAGATGAATTTAAAAATGTGTGCAACACAAGAACTTGCCAAGAGGAAACCCATCTTTGTACCACTCTTGCCCAAGCACAAATAACTATGGAGCGTTGAAGGGTTCCACGGCTTTTGTGTTGGAGTGTCTGCAAAAGACACAATGTCGGTTACAAATACATATGAAATCGTCCAACGTAAAAATTTTATTAATTTATATTTTATTTCATTTTGTAAATTTTCTGTTTTGTCGAAGTCGAAAAAACAGTTGCATTTTTTGATTTCTACATTTATTCCGAAATTTAAACTTTAAAAATTTCTGACTGTTCGAAAAATTTTTGGGAATTAAAGAAGTCTTGATCATGTCAACTTTAGCTCTATCACCTAATTTGCACTTTCCGGTATCCCCCAATCGTCAAACTTGCATGCCCTTGACGACACCAATGTTCCACACTATTCTTCCACATTTGAACAATGTGTCTGAGATTAGTTTCGTGACATGCAACTTTCGAAAGGACTATACGAATTCAAAAATGAGTACAACACTAGAACTTTCAAAGAGGTCACCCTTCTTACTTCTACTCTTGCCGAAACACACTTAACATTGGAGTTCTAGTGGGATCAAGTAATTTTGTGTTAATATGGTTGCACACCTCCCAATGTCGGTTACACCTCTAAATGAAATGGAATGCACCTAAAAAAATGTATTAATTCACATTCAATTTCATTTTGTAAATTTTCTCTTTCATAATGATTGAAATAACTTTAGGATTATTTGATTGCGTAATTTATTCAAAGACTTAGAATTTTAAAATATCTGACTGTTTGTAGGAATTATGGGAATTAAAGAATTCTTCTTTATTTCAACTTTTACTTCTCTCACCATGTTTGCACCATCTGGGATTCCCCAATCCTGGAAAAGGCATCCCTCCCACGCCAGCAATCTTGCACTCTATTTTGGTAGATTTCAACTTCATGTCAAAGATTAGTTTAATCGCATGCATCTGTCGAAGAATAATTGACCTGAAAAATTTAAAAATGTGTGCAACACAAGAACTTATCAAGAGGTAACCAATCTTTGTACCACTCTTGCCGAAGCACACATAACTATGGTGCTTCGAAGGGTTCCACAGCTTTTGTATTGGTGTGCCGCAAAAGACAGAATGTCTGTTACAAACAAATATGAAATCGTCCAACATAAAAATTTTATTAATTTACATTTAATTTCATTTTGTAAATTTTCAGTTTCGACGATGTTGAAAAAATAGTTGCATTTTCTGATTTTTACATTTATTCCGAAACTTAAATTTTTAAAATTTCTGACTGTTCAGAAAATTTATGGGAATTAAAGAAGTCTTGATCATGTCAACTTTTAGCTCTATCACCTAATTTGCACCTTCCAATATCCATCAATCGTCATACTTGGTTGCCGTCGACGACAAAAACGTTCCACACTATTCTTTAGGATTTGAACAACGTGTTAGAGATTAGTTTAGTGACATGCAACTTTCGAAAGGACTATACAAATTCAAAAATGAAAACAACACTAGAACTTTCAAGGAGGTCACCCTTCTTAGTACTACTCTTGCCAAAACACACTTAACTTTGGAGTTCTAATGGGATCAAGAACTTTTGTGTTAATATGGTCGTACCCGACCCAATGTTGGTTACACCTCTACATGAAATGGCATGCACCTAAAAAAATGTATTAATTCACATTCAATTTCATTTTGTAATTTTTCTCTTTCATAACGATTGAAATAACTTTTGGATTATTTGATTGTGTAATTTAATCAAAGACTTAGAATTTTAAAATATCTGACTGTTTGTAAGAATTATGGGATTTAAAGAAGTCTTCATCATTTCAACTTTTACTTCACTTGCCTTGTTTGCAGCATCCGAGATTCCCCAATCTTGGAAAAGGCATCCCTACAATGTCACCAATCTTGCATTCTATTTTGGTATATTTCAACTTTGTGTCAAATATTAGTTTAATCGCATGCATCTCTCGAAGAATAATTGAATAGATGAATTTAAAAATGTGTGCAACACAAGAATTTGCCAAGAGGTAACCCATCTTTGTACCACTCTTTCCCAAGCACAAATAACTACGGAGCTTTGAAGGGTTCCACAGGTTTGTGTTGGTGTGCCCGCAAAAGACACAATGTCAGTTACAAATATATATGAAATCGTCCAATGTAAAACTTTAATTAATTTACATTTAATTTCATTTTGTAAATTTTCTATTTCGACGAATTTGTAAAACAGTTGCATTATCTCATTTCTACATTTACTCAATGTCTTAAATTTTTAAAATTTCTGACTGTTTGGAAAATTTATGGGAATTAAAGAAGTTTTCACCATGTCAACTTTTTGCTCTATCACCTAATTTGCACATTCCGGTATCCCTCAATCGTCAAACTTGCATGCCCTTGACGACACCAATGTTCCACACTATTCTTCAGGATTTGAACAACGTGTCAGAGATTAGTTTCGTGACATGCAACTTTCAAAAGGACTATACGAATTCAAAAATGAGTACAACACTAGAACTTTCAAAGAGGTCACCCTTCTTACTTCTACTCTGGCCGAAACACACTTAACATTGGAGTTCTAATGGGATCAAGTACTTTTGTGTTAATATGGTTGCACACCACCGAATGTCGGTTACACCTCTATATGAAATGGCATGCTCCTAAAAAAATGTATCAATTCACATTCAATTTCATTTTGTAAATTTTGTCTTTCATAATGATTGAAATAACTTTAGGATTATTTGATTACGTAATTTAATCAAAGACTTAGAATTTTAAAATATCTGACTATTTGTAAGAATTATGGGAATTAAAGAAGTCTTCATCATTTCAACTTTTACTTCACTCGCCTTGTTTGCACCATCCGGGATTCCCCAATCTTGGAAAAGGCATCCCTCCCATGCCAGCAATCTTCCACTCTATTTTGGTATATTTCAACTTCGTGTAAATGATTAGTTTAATCCCATGCTTCTGTCAAAAAATTATAGACCATACGAATTTAAAAATGTGTGCAACACAAGAATTTGCCAAGAGGTAACCCAGCTTTGTACCACTCTTTCCAAAGCACACATAACTACGGAGCTTTGAAGGGTTCCACAACTTTTGTGTTGGTGTGCCCGCAAAAGACACAACGTTAGTTACAAATATATATGAAATTGTCCAACGTTAAAATTTTATTAATTTACATTTAATTTCATTTTGTAAATTTTCTATTTCGACGAATTTGTAAAACAGTTGCATTATCTCATTTCTACATTTATTCAAAGTATTAAATTTTTAAAATTTCTGACTCTTTGGAAAATTTATGGGAATTAAAGAAGTTTTCACCATGTCAACTTTTAGCTCTATCACCTAATTTGCACTTTCCGGGATCCCTCAATCGTCAAACTTGCATGCCCTTGACGACACCAATGTTCCACTCTATTCTTCAGGATTTGAACAACGTTTCAGAGATTTGTTTCGTGACATGCAACTTTCGAAAGGACTATACGACTACAAAAATGAGTACAACACTAGAACTTTCAAAGAGGTCACCCTTCTTACTTCTACTTTTGCCGAAACACACTTAACATTGGAGTTCTAATGGGATCAAGTACTTTTGTGTTAATATGGTTGCACACCATCGAATGTCGGTTACACCTCTATATGAAATGGCATGCTCCTAAAAAAATGTATTAATTCACATTCAATTTCATTTTGTAAATTTTCTCTTTCATAATGATTGAAATAACTTTAGGATTATTTGATTGCGTAATTTATTCAAACACTTAGAATTTTAAAATATCTGACTGTTTGTAAGAATTATGGGAATTAAAGATGTCTTCATCATTTCAACTTTTACTTCACTCGCCTTGTTTGCACCATCCGGGATTCCCCAATCTTGGAAAAGGCATACCTCCCATGTCAGCAATCTTGCACTCTATTTTGGTATATTTCAACTTCGTGTAAAAGATTAGTTTAATCCCATGCTTCTGTCAAAAAATAATAGACCATACGAATTTAAAAATGTGTGCAACACAAGAATTTGCCATGAGGTAACCCAGCTTTGTACCACTCTTTCCAAAGCACACATAACTACGGAGCTTTGAAGGGTTCCACAACTTTTGTGTTGGTGTGCCTGCAAAAGACACAATGTTAGTTACAAATATATATGAAATTGTCAAACGTAAAAATTTTATTAATTTACATTTAATTTCATTTTGTAAATTTTATATTTCTATGAATTTGTAAAACAGTTGCATTATCTCATTCCTACATTTATTCAGAGACTTAAATTTTTAAAATTTCTGACTGTTTGGAAAATTTATGGGAATTAAAGAAGTTTTCACCATGTCAACTTTTAACTCTATCACCTAATTTGCACTTTCCGATATCCCTCAATCGTCAAACTTGCATGCCCTTGACGACACCAATGTTCCACACTATTCTTCCGGATTTGAACAACGTGTCAGAGATCAGTTTCGTGACATGCAACTTTCGAAAACTAATGGACTATACGAATTCAAAAATGCGTACAACACTTGAACTTCCAAAGAGGTCACCCTTCTTCGTACTACTCTTGCCCAAACACACTTACCTTTGGAGTTCTAATTGCATCGAGTACTTTTGTGTTGATATGGTCACACACGTCCCAATGTCGGTTAGTCCTCCATGTGAAATGGTATGCACCTAAAAAAATGTATTAATTTACCAATAATTTCATTTTTGTAAATTTTCTCTTTCGTAATGATTGAGATAACTTTTAGATTATTTGACTTCTTCATTTATCCAAATACTTAGAATTTTAAAATATCTGTCTCTTTGTAAGAATTATGGGAATTAAAGAAGTCTTCATCATTTCAACTTTTACTTCTCTCACCTTGTTCGCACCATTGGGGATTCCCCAATCTTGGAAAAGGCATCCCTACAGTGTCAGCAATCTTGCATTCTATTTTGGTATATTTCAACTTCGTGTCAAATATTAGTTTAATCGCATGCATCTCTCGAAGAATAATTGAACAGATGAATTTAAAAATGTGTGCAACACAAGAACTTGCCAAGAGGTCACCCTTCTTAGTAGTACTCTTGCCCAAGCACACATAACTTTGGAGCTTTGAAGAGTTCCAATTCTTTTCTGTTGGTGTGCCCGCAAAAGACACAATGTCGATTAGAGATATATATGAAATCGTTCAACGTAAAAGTTTTATTAATTTACATTTAATTTCATTTTGTAAATTTTCTGTTTCGATGAAATTGAAGAAACTATTGCGTTATCTTCTTTCTACATTTAATCAGAGTCATAAATTTTTAGAATTTCTAACTGTTTGGAAAATTTATGGGAATTAATGAAGTCATGATCATTTCAATGTTTAGAATTATCTTCTAGTTTGCACCTTCCGAGATCCCTTAATCTTCAAACTTGCATCCCCTCGACGTCACCAATGTTCCACACTATTCTTCCGAATTTGAACAGCGTGTTAGAGATTAGTTTAGTCGCACACAACATTCGAAAAATAATGGACTATATGAATTAAAAAATGAGTGCAACACAAGAAGTTCCAAAGAGGTCACCCTTCTTAGTATTACTCTTGCCAAAGACACTTAACTTTGGAGTTATGAAGGGATCTAGTGCATTTGTGTTAATATGGTCGCACACGTCCCAATGTCGGTTACACCTATATATGAAATGGCATGCACCTAAAAAAATGTATTAATTTAAATTTAATTTCATTTTGGAAATGTTCTCTTTCATAACGATTGAAATAACTTTTAGATTATTTGATTGCTTCATTTATTCAAAGACTTAAAATTTTGAAATATCTGACTATTTGTAGGAATTATGGGAATTAAGGAAGTCTACATCATTTCAACTTTAACTTCTCTCACTTTGTTTGCACCATCATGGATTGCCCAATCTTGGAAAAGGCATCCCTCCCATGTTAGCAATCTTGCATTCTATTTTGGTATATTTCAACTTCGTGTCAAATATTAGTTTAATGCAAGGCATCTGTCGAAGAATAATTAACCAGACGAATTAAAAAATGTGTGCAACACAAGAACTTGCTAAGAGGTCACTCATCTTACTACTACTCTTGCCTAAGCACACATAACTATTCTTAGGAATTTAGAAATGTGTGCAGCACAAGAACTTCCCAAGAGTTCACCCTTCTTAGTACTACACTTGCCCAACCACACCTAACTTTGGAGTTTTAATGGGAATCAGAGCTTTTGTGTTTGTATGGTCACACACATCCCAATGTCGGTTAGTCCTCCATGTGAAATGTTATGCACCTAAAAAAATGTATTAATTCACCTTTAATTTCATTTTGTAAATTTTCTATTTCATAACGATTGAAATAACTTTTAGATTATTTGATTGCTTCATTTATTCAAAGACTTAAAATTCTAAAATATCTGACTTTTTGTAAGAATTATGGGAATTAAGCAAGTCTTCATCATTTCAACTTTTACTTCCCACGCTTTGTTTGCACCATCCGGGATTCCCCATTCTTTGAAAAGGCATCCCTCCCATGTTAGCAATCTTGCACTCTATTTTGGTATATTTCAACTTCATGTCAAATATTAGTTTAATGGTAGGCATCTGTCGAAGAATAATTAACCAGATGAATTAAAAAATTTGTGCAACACAAGAACTTGCCAAGAGGTCACTCATCTTGGTACTACTCTTGCCTAAGCACACATAACTATTCTTACGAATTTATAAATGTGTGCAACACAAAAACTTCCCAACAGGTCACCCTTCTTAGTACTACACATGCCCAACCACACTTAACTTTGGAGTTTTAATGGGATCCAGGGCTTTTGAGTTTGTATGGTCACACACGTCCCAATGTCGGTTAGTCCGCCATGTGAAATGGTATGCACCTAAAAAAATGTATTAATTCACATTTAATTTCATTTTGTAAATTTTCTCTTTCATAACGATTGAAATAACTTTTAGATTATTTGATTTCTTCATTTATTCAAATACATAGAATTTTAAAATATCTGTCTCTTTGTAAAAATTTTGGGAATTAAAGAAGCCTTCATAATTTCAACTTTTACTTCTCTCGCCTTGTTCGCACAATCGGGGATTCCCCAATCTTGGAAAAGGCGTCCCTACCGTGTCAGCAACGTTGCATTCTATTTTGGTATATTTCAATTTCGTGTCAAATATTAGTTTAATCGCATGCATCTCTCGAAGAATAATTGAACAGACGAATTTAAAAATGTGTGCAACACAAGAACTTGCCAAGAGGTCACCTGTCTTAGTACTACTCTTGCCCAAGCACACATAACTATGGAGCTTTGAAGGGTTCCAATTCTTTTCTGTTCGTGTGCCCGCAAAAGACACAATGTCGGTTACAAATATATATGAAATTGTCCAACGTTAAAGTTTTGTTAATTTACATTTAATTTCATTTTGTAAATTTTCTGTTTTGATGAAGTTGAAGAAACTGTTGCATTATCTTATTTCTACATTTATTCAGAGTCATAAATTTTTAGAATTTTTAACTGTTTGGAAAATTTTTGGGAATTAATGAAGTCATGATCATTTCAAGGTTTAGCATTATCTCCTAGTTTGCACCTTGCAAGATCCTTCAATCTTCAAACTTGCATCCCCTCAACGTCACCAATGTTCCACACTATACTTCCAAATTTGAACAACGTGTCAGAGATTAGTATAGTTGCACGCAACATTCGAAAAATAATGGACTATATGAATTAAAAAATGAGTGCAACACAAGAACTTCCAAAGAGGTCACCCTTCTTAGTATTACTCTTGCCAAAGACACTTAACTTTGGAGTTCTGATGGGATCGAATGCATTTGTGTTAATATGGTCGCACACGTCCCAATGTCGAATACACCTATATATGAAATGGCATGCACCAAAAAAATGTATTATTTTAAATTTAATTTCATTTTGTAAATTTTCACTTTCATAACGATTGAAATAACTTTTAGATTATTTGATTGCTTCATTTATTCAAAGACTTAAAATTTTAAATTATCTGACTGTTTGTAAGAATTATGGGAATTAAGGAAGTCTTCATCATTTCAACTTTTACTTCTCTCACTTTGTTTGCACCATCATGGATTCCCCAATCTTGGAAAAGGCATTCCTCCCATGTTAGCAATCTTGCACTCTATTTTGGTATATTTCAACTTCGTGTCAAATATTAGTTAAAGGGTAGGCATTTGTCGAAGAATAATTAACCAGACGAATTAAAAAATGTGTGCTACACAAGAACTTGCTAAGATGTCTCTCATCTTAGTACTACTCTTGCCTAAGCATACATAACTATTCTTAGGAATTTAGAAATGTGTGCAACACAAGAACTTCCCAAGAGGTCACCCTTCTTAGTACTACACTTGCCCAACCACACTTAACTTTGGAGTTTTAATGGGATCCAGGGCTTTTGTGTTTGTATGGTCGCACACATCCCAAAGTCGGTTAGTCCTCCATGTGAAATGGTATGCACCTAAAAAAATGTACTAATTCACAATTAATTTCATTTTGTAAATTTTCTCTTTCATAACGATTGAAATAACTTTTAGATTATTTGATTGCTTCATTTATTCAAAGTCTTAAAATTTTAAAATTTCTGACTGTTTGTAAGAATTATGGGAATTAAGGAAGTCTTCATCATTTCAACTTTTACTTCCCACGCTTTGTTTGCACTATCCGAGATTCCCCAATCTTTGAAAAGGCATCCCTCCCATGTCAGCAATAGTGCACTCTATTTTGGTATATTTCAACTTCATGTCAAATATTAGTTTAATGGTAGGCATCTGTCGAAGAATAATTAACCAGATGAATAAAAAAAGATGTGCAACACAAGAACTTGCTAAGATGTCTCTCATCTTAGTACTACTTTTGCCTAAGCATACATAACTATTCTTAGGAATTTAGAAATTTGTGCAACACAAGAACTTCCCATGAGGTCACCCATCTTAGTACTACACTTGCCCAACCACACTTAACTTTGGAGTTTTAATGGGATCCAGGGCTTTTGTGTTTGTATGGTCGCACACATCCCAAAGTCGGTTAGTCCTCCATGTGAAATGGTATGCACCTAAAAAAATGTACTAATTCACATTTAATTTCACTTTGTTTGCACCATCATGGATTCCCCAATCTTGGAAAAGGCATCCCTCCCATGTTAGCAATCTTGCACTCTATTTTGGTATATTTCAACTTCGTGTCAAATATTAGTTAAAGGGTAGGCATCTGTCGAAGAATAATTAACCAGACGAATTAAAAAATGTGTGCTACACAAGAACTTGCTAAGATGTCTCTCATCTTTGTACTACTCTTGCCTAAGCATACATAACTATTCTTAGGAATTTAGAAATGTGTGCAACACAAGAACTTCCCAAGATGTCACCCTTCTTAGTACTACACTTGCCCAACCACACTTAACTTTGGAGTTTTAATGGAATCCAGGGCTTTTGTGTTTGTATGGTCGCACTCATCTGAATGTCGGTTAGTCCTCCATGTGAAATGGTATGCACCAAAAAGAATGTATTAATTCACATTTAATTTCATTTTGTAAATTTTCTCTTTCATAACAATTGAAATAACTTTTAGATTATTTGATTTCTTCATTTATTCAAATACTTAGAATTTTTAAATATCTATCTCTTTGTAAGAATTATGGGAATTAAAGAAGTCTTTATCATTTCAACTTTTACTTCTCTAACCTTTTTCGCACCATCGGGGATTCCCCAATCTTGGAAAAGGCATCCCTACCATGTCAGCAATCTTGCATTCAATTTTGGTATATTTCAACTTCGTGTCAAATACTAGTTTAATCGCATGCATCTCTCGAAGAATAATTGAACAGGCGAATTTAAAAATGTATGCAATACAAGAACTTGCCAAGAGGTCACCCGTCTTAGTACAACTCTTGCCCAAGCACACATAACTACGGACCTTTGAAGGGTTCCACTTCTTTTCTGTTGGTGTGCCCGCAAAAGACACAATGTCGGTTACAGATATATATGAAATCGTACAACGTAAAAGTTTTATTAATTTACATTTAATTTTATTTTGTAAATTTTCTGTTTCGACGAAGTTGAAGAAACTGTTGCATTACGTTATTTCTACATTTATTCAAAGTCATGAATTTTTAGAAATTCTAACAGTTTGCAAAATTTATGGGAAAAAATGAAGTCATGATCAATTCAATGTTTAGCATTATCTCCTAATTTGCACCTTCTGAGAGCCCTCAATCTTCAAACTTGCATCCCCTCGACGTCACCAATGTTCCACACTATTCTTCCGAATTTGAACAACCTGTCAGAGATTACTTTAGTCGCATGCAACATTCGAAAAATAGTGGACTATATGAATTAAAAAATGAGTGCAACACAAGAACTTCCGAAGAGGTCACCCTTCTTAATATTACTCTTGCCCAAAGACACTTAACTTTGGATTTCTGAAGGGATCCAGTGCATTTGTGTTAATACGGTCACACACGTCCCAATGTCGGTTACACCTATATATGAAATGGCATGCACCTAAAAAAATGTATTAACTTAAAATTAATTTCATTTTGTAAATTTTTTCTTTCGTAAAGATTGAAAGAACTTTTACATTATTTGATTGCTTCATTTATTCAAAGACTTAAAATTTTAAAATATCTGACAGTTTGTAAGAATTATGGGAATTAAGGAAGTCTTCATCATTTCAACTTTTACTTCTCTTGCTTTGTTTGCACCATCCGGGATTCCCCAATCTTGGAAAAGGCATCCCTCCCAAGTTAGCAATCATGCACTCTATTTTGGTATATTTCAACTTCGTGTCAAATATTAGTTTAATGGCAGGCATCTATTGAAGAATAAATAACAAGACGAATTAAAAAATGTGTGCAACACAAGAACTTGGTAAGAGGTCACTCATCTTAGTACTACTCTTGCCAAAGCACACATAACTATTCTTACGAATTTAGAAATGTGTGCAACACAAGAACTACCCAAGAGGTCAAACTTCTTAGTACTACACTTTCCCAACCACACTTAACTTTGGAGTTTTAATGAAATCCAGGGCTTTTGTGTTTGTATGGTCGCACTCATCCGAATGTCGGTTAGTCGTCCATGTGAAATGGTATGCACCAAAAAAAATGTATTAATTCACATTTAATTTCATTTTGTAAATTTTCTCTTTCATAACAATTGAAATAACTTTTAGATTATTTGATTTCTTCATTTATTCAAATACTTAGAATTTTTAAATATCTATCTCTTTGTAAGAATTATGGGAATTAAAGAAGTCTTTATCATTTCAACTTTTACTTCTCTAACCTTGTTCGCACCATCGGGGATTCCGCAATCTTGGAAAAGGCATCCCTACCGTGTCAGCAATCTTGCATTCAATTTTGGTATATTTCAACTTCGTGTCAAATGTTAGTTTAATCGCATGCATCTCTCGAAGAAAATTTGAACAGACGAATTTAAAAATGTGTGCAACACAAGTACTTGCCAAGAGGTCACCCGTCTTAGTACAACTCTTGCCCAAGCACACATAACTCTGGATCTTTGAAGGGTTCCACTTCTTTTCTATTGGTGTGCCCGCAAAAGACACAATGTCGGTTACAGATTTATATGAAATCGTCCAACGTAAAAGTTTTATTAATTTACATTTAATTTTATTTTGTAAATTTTCTGTTTCGACGAAGTTGAAGAAACTATTGCATTACGTTATTTCTACATTTATTCAAAGTCATGAATTTTTAGAAATTCTAACTGTTTGCAAAATTTATGGGAATTAATGAAGTCATGATCAATTCAACGTTTAGCATTATCTCCTAATTTGCACCTTCCGAGAGCCCCCAATCTTCAAACTTGCGTCCCCTCAACGTCACCAATGTTTGACACTATTCTTCCGAATTTGAACAACGTGTTAGAGATTAGTTTAGCCGCATGCAACATTCAAAAAATAGTGGACTATATGAATTAAAAAATGAGTGCAACGCAAGAACTTCCGAAGAGGTCACCCTTCTTAATATTACTCTTGCCCAAAGACACTTAACTTTGGAGTACTGAAGGGATCTAGTGCATTTGTGTTAATATGGTCGCACACGTCCCAATGTCGGTTACAACTATATATGAAATGGCATGCACCTAAAAAAATGTATTAACTTAAAATTAATTTCATTTTGTAAATTTTTTCTTTCATAAATATTGAAAGAACTTTTAGATTATTTGATTGCTTCATTTATTCAAAGACTTAAAATTTTAAAATATCTGACAGTTTGTAAGAATTATGGGAATTAAGGAAGTCTTCATCATTTCAACTTTTACTTCTCTTGCTTTGTTTGCACCATCCGGGATTCCCGAATCTTGGAAAAGGCATCCCTCCCATGTTAGCAATCATGCACTCTATTTTGGTATATTTCAACTTCGTGTCAAATATTAGTTTAATGGCAGGCATCTACTGAAGAATAAATAACAAGATGGATTAAAAAATGTGTGCAACACAAGAACTTGCTAAGAGGTCACTCATCTTAGTACTACTCTTGCCAAAGCACACATAACTATTCCTACGAATTTACAAATGTGTGCATCACAAGAACTTCCCTAGAGGTCACCCTTCTTAGTACTACACTTGCCCAACCACAGTAAACTTTGGAGTTTTAATGGGATCCAGGGCTTTTGTGTTGGTATGGTTGCACATGTCCCATTGTCGGTTAGTCCTATATATGAAATGGCATGCACCTAAAAAAATAAATTAATTCACATTTAATTTGATTTTGTAAATTTTCACTTTCATAACGATTGAAATAACTTTTACATTATTTGATTGCTTCATTTATTCAAAGACTTAAAATTTTAAAATATCTGACTGTTTGTAAGAATTATGGGAATTAAGGAAGTCTTCATCATTTCAACTTTTACTTCTCTCGCTTTGTTTGCACCATCATGGATTCGCCAATCTTGGAAAAGGCATGCTTCCCATGTTAGCAATCTTGCACTCCATTTTGGTATATTTCAACTTCGTGTCAAATATTAGTTTAATGGCAGGCATCTGTCAAAGAATAATTAACCAGATGAATTAAAAAATGGGTGCTACACAAGAACTTGCCAAGAGGTAACTCATCTTAGTACTACTCTTGCCTAAGCACACATAACTATTCTTAGGAATTTAGAAATGTGTGCAACAGAAGAACTTCCCAAGAGGTCAACCTTCTTAGTACTACACTTGCCCAACCACACTTAACCTTGGAGTTTTAATGGGATCCAGGGCTTTTGTGTTTGTATGGTCGCACACATCCCAATGTCGGTTAGTCCTCCATGTGAAATGGTATGCACCTAAAAAAATGTATTAATTCACATTTAATTTCATTTTGTAAATTTTCTATTTCATAACGATTGAAATAACTTTTAGATTATTTGATTGCATCATTTATTCAAAGACTTAGAATTTTAAAATATCTGACTGTTTGTAAGAATTATGGGAATTAAGGAAGTCTTCATAATTTCAACTTTTTCTTCCCACACTTTGTTTGCACCATCCGTGATTCCCCATTCTTTGAAATGGCATCCCTCCCATGTTAGCAATCTTGCACTCTATTTTGGTATATTTCAACTTCGTGTCAAATATTAGTTTAATGGTAGGCATCTATCGAAGAATAATTAACTAGATGAATTAAAAAATGTGCAACACAAGAACTTGCCAAGAGGTCACTCATCTTAGTACCACTCTTGCCTAAGCACACATAACTATTCTTACGAATTTAGAAATGTGTGCAACACAATAACTTCCCAAGAGGTCACCCTTCTTAGTACTACACATGCCCAACCACACTTAACTTTTGAATTTTTTTGGGATCCAGGGCTTTTGAGTTTGTATGGTCACACACGTCCCAATGTCGGTTAGTGCTCCATTTGAAATGGTATGCACCTAAAAAATGTATTAATTCACATTTAATTTCATTTTGTAAATTTTCTCTTTCATAACGATTGAAACAACTTTTAGATTATTTGATTTCTTCATTTATTCAAATACAAAGAATTTTAAAATATCTGTCTCTTTGTAAAAATTATGGGAATTGAAGAGGTCTTCACCATTTCATCTTTTACTTCTCTTGCCTTGTTAGCACAATCGGGGATTCCCAATCTCGGTAAAGGCGTCCCTACCGTGTCTGCAATGTTGCATTCTGTTTTGGTATATTTCAATTTCTTGTCAAATATTAGTTTAATCGCATGCATCTCTCGAAGAATAATTGAACAGACGAATTTAAAAATGTGTGCAACACAAGAACTTGCCAAGAGGTCACCTGTCTTAGTACTACTCTTGCCCAAGCACACATAACTATGGAGCTTTGAAGGGTTCCAATTCTTTTTTGTTGGTGTGCCCGCAAAAGACACAATGTCGGTTACAGATATATATGAAATTGTCCAACGTAAAAGTTTTATTAATTTACATTTAATTTCATTTTGTAAATTTTCTGTTTCGATAAAGTTGAAGAAACTGTTGCATTATCTTATTTCTACATTTATTTAGAGTCATAAATTTTTAGAATTTCTAACTGATTGGAAAATTTATGGGAATTAATGAAGTCATGATCATTTCAACGTTTAGCACTATCTCCTAGTTTGCACCTTCCGAGATCCCTCAATCTTTGAACTTGCATCCCCTCAACGTCACCAATGTTCCACACTATTCTTCTGAATTTGAAAAACGTGACAGAGATAAAGTGTAGTCGCACGCAACATTTCAAAAATAATGGACTATATGAATTAAAAAATGAGTGCAACACAAGAACTTCCAAAGTGGTCACCCTTCTTAGTATTACTATTGCCCAAAGACACTTAACTTTGGAGTTCTGGAGGGATCCAGTGCATTTGTGTTAATATGGTCGCACACGTCCCAATGTCGGTTACACCTATATATGAAATGGCATGCACCTAAAAAAATGTATTAATTTAAATTTAATTTCATTTTGTAAATTTTCTCTTTCATAACGATTGAAAAAACTTTTAGATTATTTGATTGCTTCATTTATTCAAAGACTTAAAATTTTAAAATATCTGACTATTTGTAAGAATTATGGGAATTAAGGAAGTCTTCATCATTTCAACTTTTACTTCTCTCGCTTTGTTTGCTCCAACATGGATTCCCCAATCTTGGAAAAGCCATCCCTCCCATGTAAGCAATCTTGCACTCTATTTTGGTATATTTCAACTTCGTGTCAAATATTAGTTTAATGGTAGGCATTTGTCGAAGAATAATTAACCAGATGAATTAAAAAATGTGTGCAACACAAGAATTTGCTAAGAGGTCACTCATCTTAGTACTACTCTTGCCTAAGCACACATAACTGTTCTTACGAATTTAGAAATGTGTGCAACACAAGAACTTCCCAACAGATCACCCTTCTTAGTACTACACACGCCCAACCACACTTAACTTTGGAGTTTTAGTGGGATCCAGGGCTTTTTAGTTTGTTTGGTCACACACGTTCCAATGTCGATTAGTCCTCCATGTAAAATGGTATGCACCTAAGAAAATGTATTAATTCACATTTAATTTCATTTTGTAAATTTTCTCTGTCATAACGATTGAAATAAATTTTAGATTATTTTATTTCTTCATTTATTCAAATACTTAGAATTTTAAAATATCTGTCTCTTTGTAAAAATTATGGGAATTAAAGAAGTCTTCATCATTTCAACTTTTACTTCTCTCGCCTTGTTCGCACAATCGGGGATTCCCCAATCTTTGGAAAGGCGTCCCTACCGTGTCAGCAATGTTGCATTCTGTTTTGGTATATTTCAATTTCGTGTAAAATATTAGTTTTATCACATGCATCTCTCGAAGAATAATTGAACAGACGAATTTAAAAATGTGTGCAACACAAGAACTTGCCAAGAGGTCACCCATCTTTGTACTACTCTTGCCCAACCACACATAACTATGGACCTTTGAAGGGTTCCACTTCTTTTCTGTTGGTGTGCCCGCAAGAGACACAATGTCGGTTACAGATATATATGAAATCATCCAAAGTAAAAGTTTAATTAATTTAAATTTAATTTCATTTTGTAAATTTTCCGTTTCGACGAAGTTGTAGAAACTGTTGCATTACGTTATTTCTACATTTATTCAAAGTCATGAATTTTTTGGAATTCTAACTGTTTGCAAAATTTATGGGAATTAACGAAGTCATGATCAATTCAACGTTTAGCATTATCTCCTAATTTGCACCGTCCGAGAGCCCTCAATCTTCAAACTTGCATCCCCTCAATGTCACCAATGTTCCACACTATTCTTCCGAATTTGAACAACGTGTCAAAGATTAGTTTAGTCGCATGCAACATTCGAAAAATAGTGGACTATATGAATTAAAAAATGAGTGCAACACATGAACTTCCGAAGAGGTCACCCTTCTTAATATTACTCTTGCCCAAAGACACTTAACATTGGTGTTCTGAAGGGATCCAGTGCATTTGTGTTAACATGGTCGCACACGTCCCAATGTCGGTTACAGCTATATATGAAATGGCATGCACCTAAAAAAATGTATTAACTTAAAATTAATTTCATTTTGTAAATTTTTTCTTTCATAAAGATTGAAAGAACTTTTAGATTATTTGATTGCTTCATTTATTCAATGACTTAAAATTTTAAAATATCTGACAGTTTGTAAGAATTATGGGAATTAAGGAAGTCTTCATCATTTCAACTTTTACTTCTCTTGCTTTGTTTGCACCATCCGGGATTCCCCAATCTTGGAAAAGGCATCCTTCCCATGTTAGCAATCATGCATTCTATTTTGGTATATTTCAACTTCGTGTCAAATATTAGTTTAATGGCAGGCATCTTTTGAAGAATAAATAACAAGACGAATTAAAAAATGTGTGCAACACAAGAACTTGGTAAGAGGTCACTCATCTTAGTACTACTCTTACCAAAGCACACATAACTATTCTTACGAATTTAGAAATGTGTGCGTCACATGAACTTCCGAAGAGGTCACCCTTCTTATTATTACTCTTGCCCAAAGACACTTAGCTTCGGAGTTCTGAGGGCATCCAATGCATTTGTGTTAATATGCTCACACACGTCCCAATGTCGGTTACACCTATATATGAAATGGCATGCACCTAAAAAAATGTATTAATTTAAATTTAATTTCATTTTTTAAATTTTCTCTTTCATAAAGATTGAAATAACTTTTAGATTATTTGATTGCTTCATTTATTCGAAGACTTAAAATTTTAAAATATCTGACTATTTGTAAGAATTATGGGAATTAAGGAAGTCTTCATCATTTCAACTTTTACTTCTCTCGCTTTGTTTGCACCATCATGGATTCCCCAATCATGGAAAAGTCATCCCTCCCATGTTAGCAATCTTGCACTCTATTTTGGAATATTTCAACTTCGTGTCAAATATTAGTTTAATGGCAGGCATCTGTCAAAGAATAATTAACCAGACGAAATAAAAAATGTGTGCTACACAAGAACTTGCCAAGAGGTCACTCATCTTAGTACTACTCTTGCCTAAGCACACATAACTATTCTTAGGAATTTAGAAATGTGTGCAATAGAAGAACTTCCAAAGAGGTCAACCTTCTTAGTACTACACTTGCCCAACCACGCTTAAGTTTGGTGTTTTAACAGGATCCAGGGCTTTGGTGTTTCTGTGGTCACACACGTCCCAATGTCCATGATTCCCCATTCTTGGAAATGGCATGCCTCCCATGTTTGCAATCTTGCACTCTATTTTGGTATATTTCAACTTCGTGTCAAATATTAGTTTAATGGTAGGCATCTATCGAAGAATAATTAACCAGATGAATTAAAAAATGTGCAACACAAGAACTTGCCAAGAGGTCACTCATCTTAGTAACACTCTTGCCTAAGCACACATAAATATGGACCTTTGAAGGGTTCCACTTCTTTTCTGTTGGTGTGCCCGCAAATGAGACAATGTCGGTTACAGATATATATGAAATCGTCCAAAGTAAAAGTTTTATTAATTTACATTTAATTTAATTTTGTAAATTTTCTGTTTCGACGAAGTTGAAGAAACTGTTGCATTACGTTATTTCTACATTTATTCAAAGTTAGGAATTTTTAGGAATTCTAACTGTTTGCAAAATTTATGGGAATTAATGAAGTCATGATCATTTCAACGTTTAGCATTATCTCCCAGTTTGCACCTTCTGAGATCCCTCAATCTTCAAACTTGCATCCCCTCGACGTCACCAATGTTCCACACTATTCTTCTGAATTTGAATAACGTGTCAGAGATTAGTTCAGTCGCATGCAACAATTGAAAAATAATGGACTACGTGAATTAAAAAATGAGTGAAACACAAGAACTTCCAATGAGGTCACCCTTCTTAGTATTACACTTGCCCAAAGACACTTAACTTTGGAGTTCTAAAGGGATCCAGTGCATTTCTGTTAATATGGTCGCACACATCCCAATGTCGGTTACACCTACATATGAAATGGCATGCACCTAAAAAAATGTATTAGTTTAAATTTAATTTAATTTTGTAAATGTTCTCTTTCATAACGATTGAAATAACTTTTAGATTATTCGATTGCTTCATTTATTCAAAGACTTAAAATTTTAAAATATCTGACTATTTGTAAGAATTATGGGAATTAAGGAAGTCTTCATCATTTCAACTTTTACTTCTCTCCCTTTGTTTGCACCATCATGGATTCCCCAATCTTGGAAAAGTCATCCCTCCCATGTTAGCAATCTTGCACTCTATTTTGGAATATTTCAACTTCGTGTCAAATATTAGTTGAACGGTAAGCATCTCTCGAAAAATAATTAACCAGACGAATTAAAAAATATGTGCAACACAAGAACTTTCCAAGAGGTCACTCATCTTAGTACTACTCTTGCCTAAGCACACATAACTATTCTTAGGACTTTTGAAATTTGCGCAACAAAAGAACTTCCCAACAGGTCAACCTTCTTAGTACTACACTTGCCCAACCACACTTAACTTTGGAGTTTTAATGGGATCCCAGGCTTTTGTGTTTGTATGGCCGCACACGTCCCAATGTTGGTTAGTCCTCCTTGTGAAATGGTAAGCACCTAAAAAAATATATTAATTAAAATTTAATTTCATTTTGTAAATTTTCTATTTCATTATGATTGAAATAACTTTTAGATTATTTGATTTCTTCATTTAGTCAAATACTTAGAATTTTAAAATGTCTGTCTTTTTGTAAGAATTATGGGCATTAAAGAAGTCTACATCATTTCAACTTCTACTTCTCTCACCTTGTTCGCACCATCGAGGATTCCCCAATCTTGGAAAAGGCATCCCTACCGTGTCTGCAATCTTGCATTCTATTTTGGTATATTTCAACTTTGTGTCAAATATTAGTTTAACCGCATGAATCTCTCAAAGAATAATTGAACAGACGAATTTTGAAATGTGTGCAACACAAGAACTTGCCAAGAGGTCACCCGTCTTTGTACTACTCTTGCCCAAGCACACAAAACTATCAAGCTATGAAGGGTTCCACTTCTTTTCTGTTGGTGTGCCCGCGAAAGACACAATGTCGGTTACAGATATATATGAAATCGTCCAAAGTAAAAGTTTTGTTAATTTACATTTAATTTCATTTTGTAAATTTTCTTTTTTGACAAAGTTGAAGAAACTGTTGCATTATCTTATTTCTACATTTATTCAGAGTCATAAATTTTTAGAATTTCTAATTGTTTGGAAAATTTATGGGAATTAATGAAGTCATGATCATTTCAACGTTTAGCATTATCTCCTAATTCGCACCTTCCGAGATCCCTCAATCTTCAAACTTGCATCCCCTCGACGTCTCCAATGTTCCACAATATTCTTCCGAATTTGAACAACGTGTCAGAGAATAGTTTAGTCGCATGCAACATTCGAAAAATAATGGACTATATGAATTAAAAAATGAGTGCAACACAAGAATTTCCGAAGAGATCACCCTTCTTAGTATTACTATTGCCCAAAGACACTTAACTTTGGAGTTCTAAAGGGATCCAGTGCATTTGTGTTAATATGGTCGCACACGGCCCAATGTCGGTTACACCTACATATGAAATGGCATGCACCTAAAAAAATGTATTAATTTAAATTTAATTTCATTTTGTAAATGTTCTCTTTCATAACGACTGAAATAACTTTTAGATTATTCGATTGCTTCATTTATTCAAAGACTTAAAATTTTAAAATATCTGAGTATTTGTAAGAATTATGGGAATTAAGGAAGTCTTCATCATTTCAACTTTTACTTCTCTCGCTTTGTTTGCACCATCATGGATTCCCCAATCTTGGAAAAGTCATCCCTCCCATGTTAGCAATCTTGCACTCTATTTTGGAATATTTCAACTTCGTGTCAAATATTAGTTTAATGGCTGGCATCTGTCAAAGAATAATTAACCAGACGAATTAAAAAATGTGTGCTACACAAGAACTTGCCAAGAGGTCACTCATCTTAGTACTACTCTTGCCTAAGCACACATAACTATTCTTAGGAATTTAGAAATGTGTGCAATAGAAGAACTTCCCAAGAGGTCAACCTTCTTAGTACTACACTTGCCCAACCACGCTTAAGTTTGGAGTTTTAACGGGATCCAGGGCTTTGGTGTTTGTATGGTTACTCTCATCCGAATGTCGGTTAGTCCTCCATGTGAAATGGTATGCACCTAAAAAAATGTATTAATTCACATTTAATTTCATTTTGTAAATTTTCTCTTTCATAATGATTGAAATATCTTTTAGATTATTTGATTTCTTCATTTATTCAAATACATAGAATTTTAAAATATCTATCTCTTTGTAAGAATTATTGGAATTAAAGAAGTCTTTTTCATTTCAACTTTTGCCTCTCTCGCCTTGTTCGCACCATTAGGGATTCCCCACTCTTCAAAAAGGCATCCCTACCGTGTCAGCAATCTTGCATTCTATTTTGGTATATTTCAACTTCGTGTCAAATATTAGTTTAATTGCATGCATCTCTCGAAGAATAATTGAACAGATGAATTTAAAAATGTGTGCAACACAATAACTTGCCAAGAGGTTACCCATCTTAGTACAACTCTTGCCTAAGCACACATAACTTTGGATCTTTGAAGGGTTCCACTTCTTTTCTATTGGTGTGCCCGCAAAAGACACAATGTCAATTACAGATATATACGAAATCGTCCAACGTAAAAGTTTTAGTAATTTACATTTACTTTCATTTTATAAATTTTCTGTTTCGACGAAGTTGACGAAACTGTTACATTACCTTATTTCTACATTTATTTAGAGTCATAAATTTTTAGAATTTCTAATTGTTTGGAAAATTTATGGGAACTAATGAAGTCATGATCATTTCAACGTTTAGCACTATCTCCAAATTTGCACCTTCCGAGATCCCTCAATCTTCAAACTTGCATCCCCTCGACTTCAGCAATGTTCCACACTATTCTTCCGAATTTGAACAACGTGTCAGAGATTAGTTTAGTTGCATGCAACATTCGAAAAATAATGGACTATATGAATTAAAAAATGAGTGCAACACAAGAACTTCCGAAGAGGTCACCCTTCTTATTATTACTCTTGCCCAAAGACACTTAGCTTTGGAGTTCTGAAGGGATCCAGTGCATTTGTGATAATATGCTCACACACGTCCCAATGTCAGTTACACCAATATATGAAATGGCATGCACCTAAAAAAATGTATTAATTTAAATTTAATTTCATTTTGTATATTTTCTCTTTCATAAAGATTGAAATAACTTTTAGATTATTTGATTGCTTCATTTATTCAAAGACTTAAAATTTTAAAATATCTGACTATTTGTAAGAATTATGGGAATTAAGGAAGTCTTCATCATTTCAACTTTTACTTCTCTCCCTTCGTTTCCACCATCATGGATTCCCCAATCTTGGAAAAGTCATCCCTCCCATGTTAGAAATCTTGCACTCTATTTTGGAATATTTCAACTTCGTGTCAAATATTAATTTAATGGTAGGCATCTGTCAAAGAATAATTAACCAGACGAATTAAAAAATGTGTGCTACACAAGAACTTGCCAAGAGGTCACTCATCTTAGTACTACTCTTGCCTAAGCACACATAACTATTCTTGGGAATTTAGAAATGTGTGCAATAGAAGAACTTCCCAAGAGGTCAACCTTCTTAGTACTACACTTGCCCAACCACACTTAACTTTGGAGTTTTAATGGGATCCAAGGCTTTTGTGTTTGTATGGTCGCACACATCCCAATGTCGGTTAGTCCTCCTTGTGAAATGGTATGCACCTAAAAAAATGTATTAATTCACATTTAATTTCATTTTGTAAATTTTCTCTTTCATAACGATTGAAATAACTTTTAGATTATTCGATTTCTTCATTTATTCAAATACTTAGAATTTTAAAATATCTGTCTCTTTGTAAGAATTATTGGAATTCAAGAAGTCTACATCATTTCAAATTTTACCTCTCTCGCCTTGTTCGCACCATTAGGGATTCCCCACTCTTGGAAAAGGCATCCCTACCGTGTCAGCAATCTTGCATTCTATTTTGGTATATTTCAACTTCGTGTCAAATATTAGTTTAATTGCATGCATCTCTCGAAGAATAATTGAACAGATAAATTTAAAAATGTGTGCAACACAAGAACTTGCCAAGAGGTCACTCATCTTAGTACAACTCTTGCCCAAGCACACATAACTATGGATCTTTGAAGGGTTCCACTTCTTTTCTATTGGTGTGCCCACAAAAGACACAATGTCAGTTACAGAAATATACGAAATCGTCCAACGTAAAAATTTTAGTAATTTACATTTACTTTCATTTTATAAATTTTCTGTTTCGACGAAGTTGAAGAAATTGTAGCATTACCTTATTTCTACATTTATTCAGAGTCATAAATTTTTAAAATTTCTAATTGTTTGGAAAATTTATGGGAACTAATGAAGTCATGATCATTTAAACGTTTAGCATTATCTCCAAAATTGCACCATCCGAGATCCCTGAATCTTCAAACTTGCATCCCCTCGACTTCAGCAATGTTCCACACTATTCTTTTGAATTTGAACAAGTTGTCAGAGATTAGTTTTGTTGCATGCAACATTCGAAAAATAATGGACTATATGAATTAAAAAATGAGTGCAACACAAGAACTTCCGAAGAGGTCACCCTTCTTATTATTACTCTTGCCCAAAGACACTTAGCTTTGGAGTTCTGAAGGGATCCAGTGCATTTGTGTTAATATGCTCACACACATCCCAATGTCGATTACACCTATATATGAAATGGCATGCACCTAAAAAACTGTATTAATTTAAATTTAATTTCATTTTGTAAATTTTCTCTTTCATAAAGATTGAAATAACTTTTAGATTATTTGATTGCTTCATTTATTCAAAGACTAAAAATTTTGAAATATCTGACTGTTTGTAAGAATTATGGGAATTAAGGAAGTCTTCATCATTTCAACTTTTACTTCTCCCGCTTTGTTTGCACCATCCGGGATTCCCCAATCTTGGAAAAGGCATCCCTCCCATGTTAGCAATCTTGCACTCTATTTTGTTATATTTCAACTTCGTGTCAAATATTAGTTTAATGGTAGGCATCTGTCGAAGAATAATTAATAAGACGAATTAAAAAATATGTACAACACAAGAACTTTCCAAGAGGTCACTCATCTTTGTACTACTCTTGCCTAAGCACACATAACTATTCTTAGGACTTTTGAAATGTGTGCAACAAAAGAACTTCCCAAGAGGTCACCCTTCATAGTACTACACTTGCCCAACCACACTTAACTTTGGAGTTTTAATGGGATCCAAGGCTTTTGTGTTTGTATGGTCGCACACGTCCCAATGTCGGTTAGTCGTCCATGTGAAATGGTAAGCACCTAAAAAAATATATTAATTAAAATTTAATTTCATTTTGTAAATTTTGTATTCCATAATGATTGAAATAACTTTTAGA